>RPOG01004034.1:40411-51312 GCA_008086565.1 Thalassoma bifasciatum | reverse complement strand
GTTCGTTTCTCTGGCCTCTGTCTTTCTAGTTCGTTTCTCTGGCCTCTGTCTTTCTGGTTCGTTTCTCTGGCCTCTGTCTTTCTAGTTCGTTTCTCTGGCCTCTGTCTTTCTGGTTCGTTTCTCTGGCCTCTGTCTTTCTGGTTCGTTTCTCTGGCCACTGTCTCTCTGGTAAACAAGTAAAAAGAAATCTGCCAGTGGGGTTGAGAAATGCATTGTGAAAATAAATAAATTGGCAGATTCTCATTTTTTTTAAACTTTTTTCAAGCAATTCAGACCTTGTTTTTGTCTTTAAATATCTTGAAATAATTTTTTTTCTGGACTGGTCAGTTGAATGTGGCTCATATTAAGAATTAAAAGACATTTTTTTTACTTAAATAAGGCATAAAAACTTACTTAGATTTCAGTTTTTTTGCAGAGCAGAATATGAAAGAGTTCACAAACAACAAACATACAAACTTAGCTGATACAAGGAAATCTTGGAAAAACAAAGAAGCAGTTTTTCAATTTAATATCAGTTTAATTTGGGGCCAGAAATCATCTTGCGACCCCCATTTGGGTCAGGACCCAGAGGTTGAGAACAGCTGAGTTTGGGGGGTATTTGGTCCAAAACGTTGAACACTCCTGGTTTAATTTATTGGTGTAAAAATGCAGCTGTGCAAAAATCTTTAGACCCTACAGACAGTAAATGCTGGGTTAATTGAAAAAAAAAATGGAAAAAAAAAAATCCTCACGTTTTGAATAAAGATGCATGAAAAAAAAAAAAAACAGGCTCTAGAATCGTGCCCTGTGGAACACCTCAGGTTAAATATCTATGATTTAAAGCAGTTATATTTCTTTATAAGGAGTGAGTGAAGAGTTAAAAACAAAAGCTCACTGTGATCCAGGTATGAATAAATAAAAAATAACTCCACATTCTTTGATTTTATCTGGACACGGATCATCGATAAAAGACACGAGCCACATATTTTCTTTTTATGCAGTAACAGCTGCTGGAGCTGAGTCCTAAATAAAGTTTAATAAGGGCGTGAAAATGAAATGTTAATGGTCTGTGCTCAGAAACTGGGCGGTTTCATGACTTAATTATACAAAAATAACTCAGATAAAGAATAAAAACAGGACGTGGAGCTGAAACACTTGGTATTTTTTATTGAACCACATTTACAGTAGAGCAGTGATTCCCAACCTGTGGTCCGTGGCCCCCTGGTGGGCCGCGGAGATATTGCAAGTGGGCCGCAAAATCATTTTCAAAATAGTCTGAATTTTAAAGAAGGGTAATTATATAAAGATACAAATCTACAGAATAATGTTTAAATATTAAAACTTGGTTACATTTGTAAGGATATTCAACATGTTCAAACGTTTGTATATAAGAAAAGTCCTTGAAGAGGGAAAGTTAAAGCCCAACATGTAACATGACCCCAAATTTAACAAAACCCTGAAATTTGATTAAACAAATGTTGTATATGTTATATATGAAAGTGAAGAGTCACATTCTGTCCATACATTTGACTTTTTCTTTGACTTTTTATCCTCCAGTTTTTACTTGTTAATCTCGTATTTTGACCTCAAATCCAAACTTGTGACTTTTTATCTCCTAATTTTGACTTTTTAAAATCTCTGTTTGGAATTTTTAACCCATAGTCTATAGTCCATGTCTTTGTATTATCTTTTTATTTTCACATTTGGTTGTTTGGGTTTTATACCTTTTGGCTTTTACTGATCCCGAACAGAAAGGAGGAATAAAAAAAAAAAAATCAAACCAGATAAAAGTTTGAGCTTCAAGAGGTTAAAGCGTCCATTTTTACATCAGGACCAAACATAAGAAATATTCAGCATTTGTGATAAAAACACTCGTGGGCTTTAAAGCGCCTTCAGAAACCAGTGGGGGGCGCCAAAGAGACTTCACCACAACGAGACCCTAAATGTGAGAGAAACCAGAAAACTTTTACAGTGAATTAAAGTAAAACTGGGGTAAAAACGTCCACTTGAATCACTCCTGGGTGTGTGTCCAGGTTGAGTCAGTGGAAAGTACAGTGAAATATAAGCTCCTCTCTGATGTTTAATGGAGGCTGTTTGGATCTGTGCTCTCTGCATCTGAACCCTGGAGTCAGGGGTCAAAGGTCAGGGGCTGGGGATGGTTTTTATTGAGTCTGTTTTCTCTTAGCTTCTGTTTGAGCTGCTTCACTGAAACAAGAACAGGCGACGCTGTAATGATTTATAGACGTAAATAAAGAGTGCTGATTGGCTGATTCCGATATTTAAAACTGACAGAGCAAAATAATACATGGTAAAAAAAAAAGTTTTATACCTGCAGTTCCCTGAGTGTCCACTAGAGTCTGTCTCCAGCAGTGAGTCAGTCCCATAGAGCTCCATGTTAAATAACCTGCAGTTCCCTGAGTGTCCACTAGAGTCTGTCTCCAGCAGTGAGTCAGTCCCATAGAGCTCCATGTTAAATAACCTGCAGTTCCCTGAGTGTCCACTAGAGTCTGTCTCCAGCAGTGAGTCAGTCCCATAGAGCTCCATGTTTAATAAACTGCAGTTCCCTAAGTGTCCACTAGAGTCATATTAAATATAGAATATATATATTTTTTCTATTTAAGATAGGGATTTCATTCCATGTGTTTTTTTTTTTTTTTTTTACTTAAATTTCTCAAAATTTTGACCTTATATCCAGAAAATTTGAGTAAAGACCCAAATTTTTATTTCTTTACTCTCAATATTGGGACTTTTTTCTCATGATTCTGATTTATCCATCACAAAAATTTGACCTTTTATCTCAAAATTTTGACTTTTCTTTAGCAATTTTGACCTTATTGACTCAAAGTGTGACCTCTTATGTGACATTTTGTTTTTTTTTATCTCGAAATTTGAACTTTTTTTTTTTTTTGGCCTTTTTTATCTCATAATTGTGACTAATAATCCATTAATTTTGACTTTTTATCTCAAAATTTTAACTTGTAATTTGACTTTTTATCTAAAAAATGGGGGCTTTTGTTACAAAATTGAGACTTCTGTTCTGTACATATTTTTTTTTTCTATTGAAGAATGGGCTTTCAGTCTGTGTGATTTTTTTTTTTTTTCAATTTCTCAAAATTTTGACCTTATATCCAGAAAATTTGAGTAAAGACCTACATTTTTATTTCTTTACTCTCAATATTGGGCCTTTTTTTCTCATGATTCTGATTTATCCATCACAAAAAATTGACCTTTTAACTCCAAATTGGGACTTTAATGCTGCAATTTTGACCTGACTGACCCAAAAGTGTGACCTCTTATGTGACAGTTTGGTGTTTTTTATCTCACAATTTGAACTTTTTCTCTTTTTTTGGCCTTTTTATCTCATAATTGTGACTAATTATCTTCTAATTTTGACTTTTTATCTCAAAATTTTAACTTGTAATTTGACTTTTTATCTAAAAAATGGGGGCTTTTGTTACAAAATTGAGACTTCTGTCCTGTACATATTTTTTTTCTATTTAAGAATGGGCTTTCATTCTGTGTGATTTTTTTTTTTTTCAATTTCTCAAAATTTTGACCTTATATCCAGAAAATTTGAGTAAAGACCTACATTTTTATTTCTTTACTCTCAATATTGGGACTTATTTCTCATGATTCTGATTTATCCATCACCAAAATTTGACCTTTTATCTCAAAATTTTGACTTTTCTTTTGCAATTTTGACCTTACTGACTCAAAAGTGTGACCTTTTATGTGACATTTTGTCGTTTTTTTATCTCACAATTTGAACTTTTTTTTTTGTCTTTTTTATCTCATAATTTTGACTAATAATCTTCTAATTTTGATTTTTTATCTCAAAATTTGTACTTTATATCCCAGAATATGTACTTTTTTGACCTAATTTGATTTTATTATCTCTAAATTCTGACTGAGCTCTTTGTTTTGAAAATGTTCAGATGTTTACAGCCTTGTAATGAAACAGGTTTTTAATTTCTGGTAGTCAACAGGTCTCAGAAACTACACATCTGCTCCACCTTTAAAGATTTATGTCGTAAGTTTTAATTTCATGTTTTGCTTTTGAAGTTCTGGTTTTAAACATGAAATGAAACGACGTCTGTGTTCAGAGACTTTGAATCAAACGTGCGTTTTTTAAACACATGGCTGAGTTTAATTCTTAGTCCTCACGTGTCTTAATTTGTTGAATCCAGGTGTGACGCTCAGCAACACGACTGCTCTGAGTCTTTAACACCTTTTTATGAGAGTTTCTGCTTTTACACTCAGTCACTGAGCTGCTGACGTTAAAGTCTCAGACTCTGGCGACGATGACAACGATGATGTTTGATGCTGTTTATGATTTTAACGGCGTTTGTAAAACTCTAAAGATGATGACGGTGGTGATGATGGTGATGCAGGCTGTAGCATTGTGTCTGGTGTTTCCTCGGCTCTGTCTTTATGTGTCCTGTGTGCAGGAGGCCCCCTCCAGGCGGCCAGCCCTCATTATGCAGCAGTTTAAAGCGCCGTGATGCGAGCGACACCTGCTTCTCATTGGAAACAGCGGCGGCGGCGGCTGCTGCCTGTGTTCCTGCATCGCTGCGATAAAGCGCTGCAGCCTTTGATCTTTACACTGATGTCGTAAAAAGCAGCTCTCGTTCAGCTTGATCACTTTTTCCTTGAACTCCGAGGAATCGACGCCACCGCCGCTGCGGCTCTGCACACGTGTTCCCGCCGAGGGCTCGCCGCGTGATGCTACTGCACCAACCGTGGAGCGTTTCCAGGTCGGCGGCGTCCAGGTGTGACCCGGTGTGATCCTGTTCCCAACATCAACACCAACCACAGCTGTGTTCATTCACAAAATACACTTTTTTACACACGTTGACCCAGCTTTAATGTTTTAACCTCGAGTTTAAAAGTCTGCGAATTTGTTTCAGAATCAGAAATTCCTCATAATTCCTAAAGAGAATTTGGCGTTACCATCACTCTTAATACGACATAGCAGTTTGTAAAATAAGCAACAGTATAAACCAGCCGTTCTCAACCTGTGGGTCCTGACCCCGATGAGGGTCATGAGATGATTTCTGGGGGTCGCCAAATAATTTTTGGAAAAATTTAACTGATGTCAATTCACAAAGTTTCAGGCAAGATTATTTTAGATGTTTCCTGCTTTATTATTTTTCCTAAATTTGTTGTATCAGCTGAGATTTGATGTACCTGCAGTTCCCTGAGTGTCCACTAGAGTCTGTCTCCAGCAGTGAGTCAGTCCCATAGAGCTCCATGTTAAATAACCTGCAGTTCCCTGAGTGTCCACTAGAGTCTGTCTCCAGCAGTGAGTCAGTCCCTTAGAGCTCCATGTTAAATAACCTGCAGTTCCCTGAGTGTCCACTAGAGTCTGTCTCCAGCAGTGAGTCAGTCCCATAGAGCTCCATGTTAAATAACCTGCAGTTCCCTGAGTGTCCACTAGAGTCTGTCTCCAGCAGTGAGTCAGTCCCATAGAGCTCCATGTTAAATAACCTGCAGTTCCCTGAGTGTCCACTAGAGTCTGTCTCCAGCAGTAACTGACTTGACTTCATCCCAAAATTTTGACTTTTTACATCAAAATTTAAACGTGTAATTTGACTTTTTATCTGAAAAATTTGGGACTTTTGTTGCAAAAAAACGACACAGCAGTTTGTAAAATAAGCAACAGTATAAACCAGCCGTTCTCAACCTGTGGGTCCTGACCCTGATGAGGGTCACGAGATGATTTCTGGGGGTCGCCAAATCATTTTGGAAAAAATTCACTGATATCAATATACAAAGTTTCAGGCAAGATTATTTTAGTTGTTTCTTCTAATTTTTTTTGCCTTAATTTAAGATTGGGATTTCATTCCATGTGACCTTTGTACTTGAATTTCTCAAAATTTCGACCTTATATCCAGAAAATTTGAGTAAAGACCTGCATTTTTATTTCTTTACTCTCAATATTGGGACTTTTTTCTCATGATTCTGATTTATCCATCACAAAAATTTGACCTTTTATCTCAAAATTTTGACTTGTCTTTTGCAATTTTGACCTCATTGACCCCTTATGTGACCTCTTATGTGACATTTTGGCGTTTTATCTCAAAATTGGAACATTTTGGAAAAAATTAACTGATATCAATTCACAAAGTTTCAGGCAAGATTATTTTAGTTGTTTCCTGCTATTATTTTTCCAAATTTTTTGTATCAGCTGAGTTAATATAATCAAAACTTCTTCGCTCATATTTATCACTGCAAAAACTGGAATCTAATCCAGTGTTTACGTCTTATTTTTTAGTAAAATTTTGTTTTTATTCTTAATATAACCCACATTCAACTCACCAGTCCTGAAAATGTCTTCTATAAAAAATATTTAGAGTGACATTTAAAATAATGTCTGAGTTACTAAAGTAAAAAAAAAAAAAAAAAAAAAAAAATCCATTAACGGAGTAAAAAAAAAAAAAAGAAAAGTTTCTTGTTTGAAGACATATTTGCGTTTCAAGAAACTAGACAAGCAACTGTGGGTGAGTTTTTAAAAAAAAAAAATGATGGAAATGCATTTTGGGCCTGATCCAACTGTTAGAGCTATTCAGGTTTGCATGACTTAGAGCAGCGATTCCCAACCTGTGGGTCGTGGCCCCCTGTTGGGCCGCAAAGGTATAGCAAGCAAAATTAAAAACAGTTCAGATTTTAATATATGAAAAAAAGTCCCCAAAGAAGGCCTCTATAGGCATCATGACCTGAAAAATAACAACAACCTGAAATGTAATAAAAAAAATTGTAATAAATACCAAATTTGCAAAAATTGTAACAACTGTAACTGATGTTCTGAGCCTAAAAATGAACAAAAAAGATCAAAAGAAAACCCAAAATATAATAACTGCACCAGAATGTAACAAGTTGTCATATTTTGGGCAAAAAGTTATCACGTTTTGGCTTAACGTGTTACATTATTGACCAGATATCACATTTTGGGTTTTATTACATTTTTGTATTACGTTTTGGGTCATTGATACGAATGGGGCTCTAAAAAAAAAAAAAAAAAAAAGTATATAGCAGCTGAACTTATTGGGTTGAAAGGGCCTCAAACATTTTTGAGCTTTAAAAGTGGGCCCTTATTTAAAAAAGGTTGGGAACCACTGACTTAGAGGAATCGGTTAACATTTCATATTTTTTATAACCACTCCAGGTGCTTTGATCATTTCCAAATAGAAGCAAATGTAACCTTTCACCAACATAGAAAGCTCCTACAGATAAAATTTGTTGAATTAAACTGGTTCCAGTGTCTGAAGTTCAGACACGTATCCGTCACTGTGACCTCTGACATGAGAAACATGGTAAATTTGTTGATGTCGTTGTCGGTGGAGACTGAAACAAAGATGCGTCACATCCACCGTCTGCTCCTGAAATCTTTGGATCCTCTTTAGATTCGAGGGATTTTCCAACAGATGAGGATTAAACAGACTGATGGTTTACAGATGCTCTTCCTTCAGGGAAACAACGTACAGGTTCATTAGGTCTGAGCTCTGTGCATCAACAACATGACAACAACATAACAACAACATCAGCAGACTGTAAACAACACAGTGGAGGTCAAGAAGAAGCTCATCTTCTCCAAATTCTTCTCAATATCTTCAAACTACTGAATATGAAATAACTCACCCCAATGTACAGTCTAAAAAAATATGTAAAGGTTTTCTATAAACATGTTTATTTCTGCTGCAAAGATCGACTTTTTGAATGGGTGTGTATGTAGATCCTTGAGCTTTGGGACCAGCCCCCAGTGGACACTCGTGGAACTGCAGCTGGGGCCAAACTTTCTCTGTGTGCGGTCACACATTTTTGAATGACTTTCCAAAGACAATCATGGACAATTTTTACAGTTAAGTGAGCTGAACTAAAGAAAAGCTCACAAGATTTTTCTACAAAAGAATCAGTCCAGAAGATTAATAAGAAGTGCTTTCAGAGACTTTTGTATCCCCATTTTACATTTTTTTACGGCACTTTTCAAGGCTGCCGTAGAAACCACAGCTAAAAATAGTACAACAATAGTTTTAAGAATAGAAAAGTGTAAAGAAATTAGAAATTGCACTGGAGTGTCTTCATCTGAGCCAAAATACAGTAAACATACAACTAGAGGGGGGGTGCATTTCTTTTCAGCAAATGCAGGATATTGAAATGCTGAGCATTGCATATCACCATTAAGTGCTTTCTTACAAGAAGGTCTTAATGCTGAAATGCTAAGCCACAACCCTTACCTTAGCATCTTTGTTGCTCTATTGGCGCTGAACTGAGTGACACCATAGACTGTATAATGAGTGGACGTAACGACGTTCGGCTCAAACTGAAGCCTCCAGCAGATGCCCCGCCCCCTGGTGTCTGGCTGCAGTATAGGTCATAAGCCCCGCCCCCTGGTGTCTGGCTGCAGTATAGGTCATAAGCCCCGCCCCCTGGTGTCTGGCTGCAGTATAGGTCATAAGCCCCGCCCCCTGGTGTCTGGCTGCAGTATAGGTCATAAGCCCCGCCTCCCCATGTATTCCAGATATGAGCCGGGAAAACTTTAAAAAATTACGATACCTGGTAGAAACGTTTCTCTCATCCTTACTCTAAGGTGGTATGATGATGTCATCTGGCTGCATGGTGTTCAGGTGTTTTTTTTCTGAGAAGTTAGTTTCTCATTAGTTATTGGACGTTAAAAACCGTGATATAAGTTTGGTTTTACGATAGTTGACAGCTGCCGTTCATGAGTAGTTTTTATCGGGGATATAAGAAACTTCAGGAAAGAGCCAAAAGGAGACTAAACCTTCTGAAGAAGAAGAAATAAATATTTTTATTTCTCTTTTTTACTTGGCTCCACCTGAAATTCTCTACTGCGCAGACTCAGGCTGCACAATGGCGGCTAGAGAAACGGGGTTTTTTGGCTTCAAAAACGTACAACGGTGACAGGAGAAGCCACGCTGTTTATTCTATATACAGTCATTGAGTGACACCCATCAGTCCTATCTATGACATCATCAAATTAAATCAAAGCTTTATTTATAAAACACACAAAGTGCCTTCAATCCTATTAAAAACAACATAAGTGCAGTTCAGGTAAATGGAGCTAGAATTCCTTGGTCCAACTTGCACTAAAGTCCCCCCTTAGGTGACAAAGCAGGAACTTCAGCGTCCTATTAGGAGCCAAAATATGTTAAAGTGACCCCCCAGGAGCCAAACTTTAAGCCACTTAAGTTCCCTCCTGGTTGGTGAACCACACTAATCTCCCTTTTCCACTGGTAAAAACCTGATAAACTGATCTCCTGGAGGCCAAAACTTTTTTTTAGGAGCCAAAATGTCCCTGCCTTTTAAAATGTCTGCACATCACTGAGTTTAAATCACGTCTTTAGTTTTATCTAGGACTGAAAAGTTAGAAAAACTAACTTTTCATAAGCGTTTACACCAAGATTTACTCTTTATTTGACGTCAGATGCTGCTTTAATATTTGATATCAACCTGTAAATTGCACTATTATCGTATTTTTAGCCTGTAAATACTCGTCTTGTCTATTTGCTTTTCTTTTGTGTTTATAGTTGTTGATAACACTCTTCATGCAAAATTTCTATTCTTACTATTTTACCTTTTATGCCGTACCACTACCTTGTACAAGAGAGCACAGTTTACCACAACAAATTTCTCGTTTGTTTAAGCAAACCTGGCGAATAAAGTTGATTCTGATTCTGATTCTGAATTCATAAGATGTTTTGATGAAGCTGAAGAAAGTTTTCGACTCCAGATTGTGAAGCACGACTCATTTAAGGGAGTCAAAGACTTTTTCAGTGTGTGTGTGTGTGTGTGTGTGTGTGTGTGTGTGTGTGCAGGCTGTGGGTGGCTGCTTGTGTTTTACTGACGGGAGGAAACTTCTCAGTTGGTAAGTGCTTCAATTTCAGCGTTTTTAAAGCATCCTGGGAGCTCAGCGGGGGGAGGAGGGCAAAGTTTCTCCAATAAAAGCGAACAAAAGCTGCTTAAAGGCTTTTTCCTCAACACCAAACAGAAACAGGAGCTGGTGTATGAGAGAAGTTCATTCATTAAAGCTGATAACTGAGAGAAATAAGACTCTTTCTTCTCTTAAAAGAATGTTTCAGAGTTTAGAAACTGAGGATAAAAAGTCCAGTGATCAGAAATCTGACTGAGAGTGAAATAAGAGAGCAGCTGCGACCACAGACGTAATGAGACGGACACAAGATGAAGCTGTAATTAAAACTCAGCCTGTTGGAGAAAACAACGACTCAGAGCTCAGAAAGCTGTCGGACAGACAGACGGTTCAGCAGCAGCTGGAGACTTTAAAGGAGCAGGCCGCTGTTTTAACAATGAACTCAATGATATCAAATCCTCAAACACAGATTAACACATTATTTTAGTTTTACAATTGTAAATTCTTGGTCTGTCTTGCATGAACTGCAGGTTTGAGATGTGGATACTGAGGTCAGGAGACTGAGATGGCCACTCCAGAACCTTCCCTTTATTCTAGCCAATGGCAGGACCCGAATGTTGTATTTTCATCTAAAATTCTTCACTTTTTAATTTCAAGAATATGACGTCTTCTCTAAAATATCAACTTTTTATCTCAAATTTGACCTTCACCTAAATTTTTTTCCTCAATCTTTTGTCCTTAATCTCAAATATTGGTCTTTTCTCAAGGTTTGACTTTTTATCTAAAACTTTGCCTTTTTGCAAATTTTGACTTTTATCTCAAGAATTTGAACTTAAAATCTCATAATCCAACTTTATATCTCAGATTTTGACTGAATTATCCCAAATTTTACCTTTTGTCTAAAAATTTTGACCTAATCGTGTCCAAATTTGTCTTTACCCCCAAAGTTTTTTTATTTTGCGTGTGTGTGTGTGTGTGTCTCTGTGTGTGTGTGTGTGTGTGTGTGTGTGTGTGTGTGTGTGTGTGTGTGTGTGCT
>RPOG01004034.1:0-31377 GCA_008086565.1 Thalassoma bifasciatum | reverse complement strand
GCCCCGCCCCCTGGTGTCTGGCTGCAGTATAGGTCATAAGCCCCGCCCCCTGGTGTCTGGCTGCAGTATAGGTCATAAGCCCCGCCCCCTGGTGTCTGGCTGCAGTATAGGTCATAAGCCCCGCCCCCTGGTGTCTGGCTGCAGTATAGGTCATAAGCCCCGCCCCCTGGTGTCTGGCTGCAGTATAGGTCATAAGCCCCGCCTCCCCATGTATTCCAGATATGAGCCGGGAAAACTTTAAAAAATGACGATACCTCGTAGAAACGTTTCTCTCATCCTTACTCTAAGGTGGTATGATGATGTCATTTTGCTGCATGGTGTTCAGGTGTTTTTTTTCTTAGAAGTTAGTTTCTCATTAGTTATTGGACGTTAAAAACCGTGATATAAGTTTCGTTTTACGATAGTTGACAGCTGCCGTTCGTGAGTAGTTTTTATCGGGGATATAAGAAACTTCAGGAAAGAGCCAAAAGGAGACTAAACCTTCTGAAGAAGAAGAAATAAATATTTTTATTTCTCTTTTTTACTTGGCTCCACCTGAAATTCTCTACTGCGCAGACTCTGGCTGCACAATGGCGGCTAGAGAAACGGGGTTTTTGGCTTCAAAAACATGACAGGAGGAGCCACGCTGTTTATTCTATATACAGTCATTGCTTATGACCTATACTGCAGCCAGACACCAGGGGGCGGGGCTTATGACCTATAATGCAGCCAGACACCAGGGGGCGGGGCTTATGACCTATACTGCAGCCAGACACCAGGGGGCGGAGCATCTGCTGGAGGCTTCAGTTTGAGCTGAACGTCGTTACGTCCACTCAGTATACAGTCTATGCTCAGAACACAGACCTGTGAGGATCTTTGGGGCTGACTCTCCCCCTGGTGGTCGATGGTGGAACTGCAGTTCTCCTCCTGATGTGATCTGTTGTTTTCTGATGTGGTTATTAAAGTTTTGTGTCCCGTGTTTCTGCAGGGGCTGAGTCCAGGTTGTTACGACACGTACAGCGCCGACATCGACTGTCAGTGGATCGACATCACGGACGTTTCTCCTGGAAAATACATCCTCAAGGTTCGGAGCTAGATCTGGTTTTCCCGTTATTTCGACTATTTCATGATGATGATGCAGAGTGTTTGTGCGTCATCGCTCACATGTTTTGTGTCGTCCCGGCAGGTGACGGTGAATCCTCGGCAGCAGGTTCCTGAGTCCAACTACAACAACAACGTGGCTCGATGTGACGTCCAGTACACCGGCACTTCTGCTCACCTGTCAGGATGCACCGTCACATCGTGAGAAACAAACACTTCCTTCCTCTCCAGATATTAGACTGAGCCAAGTTTTGTGTTTACTCTTTATAAATCATAATGACAACAGAAACTTTAAAATTGACCCTGATGAAAAGTTTCCCTCCCCCAGTTCTTAACAGCGTGTATTTCCCCCTTTAACATCAATGACAGCTTGAAGTCTTTTCAAATAAGAAAGTTAATATTTTCAGATAAGTCATTAAGTTGACGAGGCAAAAATTATGAAATAAAAGGTCAAAATTTTGGGAAGAAATGTCTAAATTTTAGGATAAAAATTCAAAATGATGAGATAGAGCGTCATAATTATGACATAAAATGTCTACATTATAAGATAAAAAGTCAAAATTTGGGGGAGAAATGTCTAAATTATGAGATAAAAGTCAAATTGATGAAAGTCAGATTTTAAGGTAAGTCGTCAAAATTTTGTGACGAAATCAGATCTTGAGAAAAGTAATGTATAAATTGAGATTAAAAAAGAATTTAAATAATGAGATAAGTTGTAATTTTGAGTTTAAGAGTCAAAAGTCAAAAGTTGAAATTGTGGGTTAAAAGGTCAAAATTATGAGATGGTTAAAAAAAGTCTCAACCTTGAGATTGAAAGTTGTTTTTTTTAGATTAAAGTCTAAATTATGAGATAAAAAGTCTAAATTATGAGATTAAAGTCTAAATTATGAGATAAAAAGTCTAAATTATGAGATGAGAAGTCTTTTGTGCTGGTTGTGGATGAGGGTCTTTATTTTCTCAGATGGTAAAACTGACCATTCTTCTTGGCAAAAAGCCTCCAGTTCCTGTAAATTCTTGCTCTGTCTTGCATGAACTGCAGGTTTGAGATCTCCCCAGAGCGGCTCAATGATATTGAGGTCAGGAGACTGAGATGGCCACTCCAGAACCTCCACTTTATTCTGCTGTAGCCAATGGCAGGACCCAAATGTTGTCTTTTCATTGAAATTTTTCACTTTTTTAATGTCAAGACTATGACATCTTCTCTAAAATATCAACTTTTTATCTCAAATTTGAATTTTTTTCCTCAATTTTTTTGTCCTTAATCTCAAATATCGGTCTTTTCTCAAGGTTTGACTTTTTATCTGAAACTTTGACCTTTTGCTAATTTTGACTTTTATCTCAAGAATTTGAATTTAAAATCTCATAATCCAACTTTATATCTCAGGTTTTGACTTAATAATCCCAAATTTGACCTTTTGTCTAAAATTTTTGACCTAATCGGGTCAAAATTTGTCTTTACCCTCAAAGTTTTTTTTGTGTGTGTGTGTGTTGGGGGGTTATCTCAAAATTTGAAATTTTTTTTTCTCAAAATTTGGACAATTTATATCAATTTTTTTTCTTTCATATCAAAAAATTTGGATTTTTTCCCCCTCTTTTTTTTTTTTTTTTTTTTTTTTTTTTTTTTTTTTTTTTTTTTTTTTTTTTTTTTTTTTTTTTTTTTTTTTTTTTTTTTTATATATTTTGTTTTTTTTTCTCTTTTTTTTTTTTTTTTTTTTTTTCAAAGTTTCAACTTTTAGCTAAAAACTTTGACTTGGCCTTGTGAGACTGAGATGGCCACTCCAGAACCTTCACTTTATTCTGCTGTAGCCAATGGCAGGTCCACTTGTCCTTGTGTTTTGGATCATTGTCATGTGTGAACGTCCAAGTACGTCTCATGTGCAGCTTCTGGGCTGATGAGTGTAAATTTTCCTCCAGTATTTTCTTTTATTTGTGGGTTTTTTCTTTGGGGGCTGGGAATAATTTCATCTACAAAAAGGGGCCCGTGCAAAAATAAACAGGTAACCTTGTATCTTAAAACATGACAAACTGCTCTCCTGGGAATCTAAACACGTGCTGTGTTTTCCTTTTGTTTCTTTGCACTTTAAAATGTTTTGCACCACTTCACATCAGTACATCTCTTTGGTGATTTAGTATCTTCATGTTTTTTTCTTTGCAGCTACTGAGCTCGACCTCACACGTGAACTTGAAGACGAACGGTGGGAAAAGACGACGCTGAGAAGTGACTGAAATAATTCAGGTTAAGTAAAAATATGTGAAACTCATTTAGAGAAATCTATGACTATAAAATGTTGAGTAAATATTAATTTATGTTTTGTAGTTGGATTGGGTTGCACCTTTTTTTGTAACTCCATCGTCAGTTCCGTTCATCCCTGTGGGGCCCCCAAATTATCTTCACATAATTCATTACTCAAAAAGAAAAAAACAAACAAAAAAACTCAATTTTCTCTCCCTGGTGTTTTAATAAAGCTTTATTTCAGCCTCAGTTTGGCTACTGTCTCTTTAAGACTCCTGCAGACCTTGATGTTTGAAACTTATCTGACGACCTCAAAATTTCAGAAACATCTAATGAAATTCTCTTTAAAAACTTGCGCTATTTTAGATTTTTTTTCACTTAGAACTAAGTCTCCAAAACATTTATTCAACATCGTTAAACCTGGTAAATCAAAAATTCACGTTTTTTGAGACTGAGATGTTTTTAAGACAGAGAATTAGGGCTGTGCTAACAATTTAAAATTTTTTAAAAATTGCAAGATTAATCTCATCAATTTACAAGAATAGAGTTTTAAATTTATGAAAACATATTCCCAAACTCACAAAACAGTTATTCCCTTAAATTTATGAGATTATTCTCATGAATTTACTATTTTTATATATTTAATGTGGCCCTGATCCTCTGTTGTAGTTTTTTTTTTTAACAAAATCAACAAAAACATCCTTCTATTGTTTTGCTTTTAGAATATTTCCTGTATCACTTTTGATACATTCATCAGTTTCTGCAACTTTTTTAGTAAAGTTTTAATAAATTTGCATCTTTTTAATGCAGGAAATACTTAAATGTTGTTTTTACTGTAACTTTTTAATATTAGTGACAACTTTCTGGATAAAAGGAGTATTTGATGATTTCCATTTATTTAAAATTTTTAATCAGGTTTTTTTTTAAAGGAATATATGTATGATTTTGATGATTTTTGTAACTCACTCATGAAATATAAAAGTTAAAAAACGTGAGATTAATAATTTAGATCGAAGTAAAATTTGACACTTCACTGTGGATTAATCTGGAACTTTCTAATTTTTAGCTTTTTATTCTTTAAATGCACATTTCTGTAACCTACGGAGCTGCTGGTTACGTCTGTTTTATTCATTTTGCACATTTATTATTTACAGTAAATGTTTCTTTCTTTCTTTCTGTTATTTTTTATTGTTATATAGATTGACTTTGTGACATTTAAATGATCAAACGAGATCATTCAACTTTCTGTTAAGTTTTATTTTGTCAGAGATAATTTTTTGCTTTGTCTTTTTTTTTCTCGGTGCTGTA
The DNA here is from genome assembly GCA_008086565.1 of Thalassoma bifasciatum. NCBI lineage: Eukaryota > Metazoa > Chordata > Actinopteri > Labriformes > Labridae > Thalassoma > Thalassoma bifasciatum. Next base: position 26,756 of record RPOG01004034.1, on the reverse strand, counting down.
GATTAGATTTTTGATTTCTGGTGCTAAATAAATCCAAATGTAGCTTTTTGTGTCTGATTCAGAGACACAAAGAGACTTTTGTGTGATTTTGTCCTTCAATGCTGTAAAGCAGTGATTCCCAACCTGTGGCCCGTGGCCCCCTGGTGGGACACGGAGGTATTGCAAGTGGGTCGACAAATCATTTCCAAAATAATGTGATTTTTTAAAATTCTGATTATGCAAAAATAATTCAAAAAGACTTTTTTGATGACGTTAAAAGTGTTCAAATATTCTTTTATGGTTGCATTTTGATTTCCCTTCAAGTATTAGACATGGAAAAACCTTGAAAACTTTAAAATGAGGCTTTTCCAACATGTTACAAGTTCTGTTAGCAGCTGTAAAGCTTCCAAAAGGTTACTTTTTTATTTATTTCAGCCCTTTATGTTCAATCTTCAATTTAAAAAATAATATTTAAAAGTTATTTACTCCTAAATTCAGTGGTTCATGTGGTGGAAATTCATCTTAGCCCGTGTCAGGATATTTTTATTCTTCTTAGGGCCAGAAAAAGTGTTTTCAATATTTTCCCCAAACATAAATATTCTTTAAAAAGTTATAGACAAACATTTGAGGTTGAAATAGCGTATAAACTATAAATTATTCAGTGTTAAAATGGATGAAAGAGAGTTAAAATGTTTCACAAAGCATAAAAAAAAAGATTATTCATGAAATTACCAAATAAATAAGTCAAACAAAAAAGTAATATTTACATGAAGTTCACACTGTTTTATGTTGAATGCTCAGTTACAAATACTGGGGAAAAAAACAGATAACTTTTTTCTTTTTTTCATGCCTTAAGACGAATAAAAACTTTAAAGTGGGCCCTGAGGTTGGGAACCACTGCTGGAAAAAGTATGTAAACCGTGTGTGTGTGTTTGTACTTGAAACCTGTATCCACATTTTTACAGAGCTGTATATAAATAAGCTCACATCATCATATCAACCTGCATCATATCAATAATCACATCAATAAAGTTTGCTTCAGTGGGACTCCAGTCATCGTGTTTTCACTCTTTAATGTTTTATTTTTAAACATTCAACAACCTTTATTGTCAGTGGAACAAAATTAACACTCAGGTCTGTTTTTTTTAAAAGCCACTCCAGAACCTTCCCTTTATTCTGCTGTAGCCAATGGCAGGACCCAAATGTTGTCTTTTCATTGAAATTTTTCACTTTTTAATTTCAAGACGATGACATCTTCTCTAAAATATCAACTTTTTTTCCTCAATTTTTTGTCCTTAATCTAAAATATCAGTTTTTCTCAAGGTTTGACTTTTTATCTGAAACTTTGGCTTTTTGCTAATTTTGACTTTTATCTCAAGAATTTGAATTTAAAATCTCATAATCCAACTTTATATCTCAGATTTTGACTTAATAATCCCAAATTTGACCTTTTGTCTAAAATTTTTGACCTAATCGTGTCCAAATTTGTCTTCACCCCCAAAGTTTTTTTTGTGTGTGTGTGTTGCAGGGGTTATCTCAAAATTTGGATTTTTTTTTTCCTCAAAATTTGGGCAATTAATATCAATTTTTTTTCTTTCATATCAAAAAATTTGGATTTTTTCCCCCTCTTTTTTTTTTCTTTTCCAAAGTTTCAACTTTTAGCTAAAAACTTTGACTTGGCCTTGTGAGACTGAGATGGCCACTCCAGAACCTTCACTTTATTCTGCTGTAGCCAATGGCAGGACCCAAATGTTGTCTTTTCATTGAAATTTTCCACTTTTTTAATGTCAAGACTATGACATCTTCTCTAAAATATCAACTTTTTATCTCAAATTTGAATTTTTTTCCTCAATTTTTTTTCTTTCATATCAAAAAATTTGGATTTTTTTCCCCCTCCTTTTTTTTTCCTTTTCCAAAGTTTCAACTTTTAGCTAAAAACTTTGACTTGGCCTTGTGAGACTGAGATGGCCACTCCAGAAACCTTCACTTTCTTCTGCTGTAGCCAATGGCAGGTCCACTTGTCCTTGTGTTTTGGATCATTGTCATGTGTGAACGTCCAAGTACGTCTCATGTGCAGCTTCTGGGCTGATGAGTGTAAATTTTCCTCCAGTATTTTCTGTTTTTTGTGGGTTTTTTCTTTGGGGGCTGGAAATAATTTCATCTACAAAAAGGGGCTGTGCAAAAATAAAAAGGTAATCTTGTATCTTAAAACATGACAAACTGCTCTCCTGGGAATCTAAACACGTGCTGTGTTTTCCTTTTGTTTCTTTGCACTTTAAAATGTTTTTGCACCACTTCACATCTCTTTGGTGATTTAGTAACTTTATGTTTTTTTCTTTGCAGCTACTGCCAGTGGAACAAAATTAACACTCAGGTCTGGGTTTTTTAAAAGCCTCAATAAATAACTCGGGGGTTTTGGGGATGCATTACCTTTCAGCAAATGCTGGAAATGCTGAGCACTGCATTTCAACACTCTTGCAGGAAAAGCTCAATATAGAAAAGCTGCACTTCAACATTAAGCACTAAGATACATTGGGTTATGAAACCCACCCATGTACAGTATTTACTGACGGCTTTTGGCTCTGTTCATTCATTCTCCATCCATTTCAATGGGCCAAATTTTTGGGGAAAATTCAGAATATTTCAAAAAGCACAAAAGTTAGGGATAAACCAAATTAAAGTACATCATTCCTCAACATTCTTAACATTTTACTCTTTAAATGGTCAGAATCGGTGCAACTTTGTTTCAGGAGCAACGGTTGGAAAAAACTGATGACAGAATAAGTTTAATAAGTATCAACGTGGTTTCTCTGCAAAAAAGGGAGTCTGAAAATAAAGATAAAAACACTAAATTTGATGGAAAAATATCTTAAAACTAGTGACATTATCTGTCCATGCAGCAAGATAATTTCACTTGACTATAAATCCTGAAATCAGATAAATCTAAAAACAGGATGGCCTTGATAAGTATTCTCAGACCTGAAAACAAGAAGAAAATGCCCATTTTTAGATTAAGATACTTGAAAACAAACTTCCTGAAGAAGAATTTTAAGTGTAATATACTGAATATGAGCAACAGAATCTAATTTCATGCTTCATATATTCTTAATTTTAGCAAATGGAATGAAAAATATCACTTTTTAAAGTCAAAACTACTAAGAATTAGAGAAGTGTGATGAAGATAATTCTTGATTTTTGAGTTTGTAAAATTCTTAGCTGTTTGCTAAATAAACTGTGTCTTAAAAAGATGATTTTTTTTGTGTTATTCTTAAATGAAGCAGCAGAAACAAGTTTTAATGTTATGAAATTAAATGTGAGAAAACCAAAGTAACTTGTTTTAACAGTTATCCACTCGTTTTAGGATTNTGCATGTCTTAAAGTAAGATCATTTGCAGTGTGGAGCCTGGTGCCTGCACCTGTTTCCTAACGAGCCCATCGTTCAGATCACCTGTCCTCATCACACCTGTGCTCATCAGCCAGACCCAACTTTTTAAAAGAGTTTTTCTTTCCTTCAGTCAGTGAGTGACACACGGACGATCAACACCTTCAGTTGGTCGCTCTGTGTTTGTGTGAGTGTTTTATTGAGAATTGTGTGAGTGTGTCGGGGGAAATAATGACCAGAGTTTCGTTCAAAAAGTTTAATCTCAGAGGAAATCTTTTGTACTGTTTTCCTTTTCCACACCAGGTGGACTTTAATCCTGTGTTAGCTTTCTGTTACCTTCCCCTGTGTTAGCGGGTCGGTTTTGACCTGCGTCTTAAATAAGCTTTAAAATACACTAAAAACAAAACATATGATCCAGTTTTTTTTGTTATCTCTTGGTTTCCTTGTAAGGCTCCTTATCCATGAAAATATTGGGTTTCATATTTTTGGTGTTGGTCTCAGGGCCCAATGTTTAGCAGTAAACCTCTTGATTTCAATAAAAAGCAGAAAAAATAACCTAAAGAGAATCCTATAAATAAACCAAAGGGTTTTGTGTTACCTGCCTATTATTGAGGGGTATAGAACACATCTCTGAAATAAATTTGCTCTTTTTATTTTTTCATTTTAAAATTAGCAACTACAGTAACATCTATGGTGTTAGGGTCAGTTTTGACTCATACATATGTTTTTCAAAAAAAATGCAAAAATATATATTTTGCCAGCAATAGAACTTTAATATAAACACGTAGAAACACGGAACAGGTCATAAAACAAAATATTGATTTGTGAGCGTGCATGTTTTTAGATGCATGTGTGGCAAAAAGTGACACTTTGTGTGTTTTTTGCAGAGATACTTTTTGCATTGGAAACACAAATGAGTGAAGCTCACATGATTGGGAGAGGAGGTGTCTGTCATTGTGATGGCTGACAGTGCACTTATGATTTCAATTTTGGCTCTAAATATTGGTTTATAATCTTATTTTTATAACCGGGTCAAAACCGACTCTAACACAACAAGCAACACAATTTCAATCAGGGCATTTTATAATGTTGAGATTTATTTATTTTCTTAATAATTTTGTTGGAATCAACCTTCCTGACAAAGTCAAGAAGCCTTGATGCAGTAAACCAATTTTAAGTGATTCTTTTATGCATTTAAAAACTAAAACGGGTCAGTGGCGACCCTAACACAAGAGGAAGGTTAAGTTTAGTATGTGGTCAAATTTTAGTTAATCTACCATCTTTTTAATTAAAATCAGTGGGTGGATGTGGAAATTATAACCTCCACTCCACCTTTTTTAAATCCAGAGGCCATACTTATTTGTTCAGAGATGTTTTTCTTTTCCTTGTTTTAATCACTTTCACTCATATCAGGATCTGCTGAAACACAACAACGTTAAAGTGCTGCTGCTCAACATTTCAACATTATACATACACATGGAGAAAAATGTAAGAATAAGCAATATGAGACGTTGCAGTTAAGTAAAATTAGCTGGTTTTCACATTAATTTCCCATGTCAACAGCGATGTAGACCATTATATTTGCACTTGTGAGAATGAAAATATTCCACAGTGGTTGTTTATTTCCAGTCCGTGTGTTTTTCAGACAGGAAGCATCTACAGTTTGCTTCGAATTATGCAAAATTAATTTCCTCAAAGTCTCAAAAACCACTCAATTAGAATAAAATAAATGGAACAAATACACCAATTTTTCCAGAATGTGGTTACATGTCGCCCCCTAGTGGACACTTACAGTACTGCAGCTGTTCTGCATTAGTTCCTATCACTCCCTCCAGACCTGAGATGAAGTCAAATTGTCCCAACAGGAACCAGACTGTCTTAGATTTTCTTATTTGTGTGAAGTCTCTCACATTATTAACAGTTAAAAAAAATCTGATATTGTCCGCTAAGATTTTCATTATGAATGGTGCAAAATGAAACTAACTTTATGAAAGAAAGTTGGACCTGAGTTGTCATTTCAATCATATAATCTGAGGCTTAGTCGTTTATTGGCTGCTGTAAAAACAGAATAATTACAGACGAAAATCTGGTGATGAACGGAGCTTTTATTTTGAAAAGTGGATGGTTCATGCAGCATGAGCGTTGGTAGCAATGACAGCATGAGGTTTCTGAGTGAGGTTATTGCAGTGGGTGAGAGTTTTGGTGGCATGAAGACACAGAGAGAGTCAGGAGAAATGAACCGAGTGTGAAACGTTCATTTTTCTTGATTCTGACGTGAAACACGAATCCTCAGCGTCCTCTTCCTGATCCAGGCCGTTAACCATTCTCATATGGCATCATGTCTCCTGTGGAGGAAAAACAATTTACACAGAAGTCGTCTCTGAATGTCCTTCCTTAGGATTACAAATGTGCAGTAATTAAAAAAAGAAATCTTTCTGAATCTGTACCTATTTTTTACCTGTAAATGTACCCCTCTGGATGCCCTTCCATATAATAAATGCAGAAATGTGCCCCTCTGGATGCCCCTCAGTTTAATAAGTGCAGAAACGTGTCCCTCTGGATGCCCTTCCATATAATTAATGCAAAAATGTGCCCCACTGGATCACCTTCAACATAAAAAATGCAAAAATCTGCCCCTCTGGATGCCCTTCCATATATTAAATGCAGAAATGTGCCCCTCTGTATGCCCTTCCATATATTAAATGCAAATATGTGCCCCTCTGGATGCCCTTCCATATAATAAATGCAGAAATGTGCCCCTCTGGATGCCCTTCCATATAATAAATGCAGAAATGTGCCCCTCTGGATGCCCTTCTGTATAATAAATGCAGAAATATGCCCCTCTGGATGCCCCTCTATATAAGAAAATGCAAAAATGTGCCCCTCTGGATGCTGTTCCATTTAGTAAATGCATAAATGGGACCATCTGGATGCCCTTCCATATAATTAATGCAGAAATGTGCCCCTCTGGAAGCCCTTCAATATAAAAAATGCAGAAATATGCGCCTCTGGATGCCCTTCTATATAAGAAAATGCAAAAATTGGACCCTGTGGATGCCCTTCCATTTAGTAAATGCAAAAATGTACTTCTGGATGCTGTTCCATTTAGTAAATGCATAAATGTGCCCCTCTGGATGCCCTTCCATATAATAAATGCAGAAATGTGCCCCTCTGGAAGCCCTTCCAGCTGATTCAATGCAAAAAAAAAAAGAAAAAAAGAAATGCATTCTGTCTGCCTTTCAAATAGTTTTACTTTTACTTATAGGTAACCTTTTGAAAGCAAAGACCCTGTTATAGGCCCTGAAGTGAAAAAGAGTACCCCTCTGGATGCCTTTCCAGTTAGTCAGATTTATAAAAAGTGCACTATGGCTGTCATTAGATAAAATATTATAAAAGAAACTCTCTGGATGCCTTTTACAGTGAGTTGAATGAGTAAATGGGGCTGCTTTGATGTCCTTCCTTTTTAATAAAATGGGATAAAAAGTGCCTTCAGGATTCTTTACCTCGGGTTTTTATGTAAATAGTTCCTGCTGGATGCCCTTCCAGCTGATTCAATGCAAAAAAAAAAAAGAAAAAAAGCCATCTGGATGCCTTTCAAATAGTTTTACTTTGACTTATAGGAAACTTTATGCAAACAGATCCCCTGTTATAACCCTTCTAGTGAAAAAGGAGCTTTCTGGATGCCCTTCCAGTTCACCGAGTGTGAAAACAGGGCCCCCAAAAGTGAGTTTAATCTGTAAGTTTATTACTATTTATGGTCCAGATTTAAAACAAATGCAAAAAAAGTGTCATCTTACAAGAAAGGGAACAACAAGATTATTTTTGTCTCAACAATACACAAAGAAAATTCATCATTAGATGCTCAAAATATGTTAAAAACAACCCTGAACTGTGTGAAGAGTTTTTTTTTTTTTTTTTAAAGGAGCTGCCCTTGTTTTTATTCTCCCTGCCTGAACTCGCCTCATAACATTCAAACAAAACCACCACATTTTTGCATGTACAGCTTTTCTGAGTTTGCACGTAAAGATCTGGAAGTCTTTACAGAATATCGTACACAGATTTTTTTTACAGAATAAAGATTTGTTATTAACTTTACAAACAGGACAAACACTCACCTCCAGCTTCATTCACGGGTAAAACTTTATACACTCCAGCTGGAGGTTGGTCGGCTGTTTTTAGAGGCAGAGAGACGGAAAATTTAACACTTTGATTAATATTTTTTGACACACATGCAACTGAAACTCATTAAATTCTTCAAACATGAAACTTTCGAAAGCATAAAAAGTGAAATGAAACTTACGAAGAGCTCGAGCCTGACGCACAGCTCCATGTCCTCGACGACCTTTTCGACCTTCTTTCTTCTTCTCCTTCTTCTCAACTCGAAATTCTACTTCTCTACTTCTTATTTAGGTGTAGGACTTTCTTTTTCTCAACTCCAACTCTGACTGGTACTCGACCTCTTTTCTACTACTCTCGTCTTTACTTCTCTCTCTGTCAGTCGTCGGAGTACTACCTCCTCTACTAGGTCCACTTCAGCTGAAGAAAGAAACTCTCAGACACACTTCACTCACCTGATTCGACTCTAACACACCTTCACATGCAAACATCGACCTATGGAGGCTTTTATTTCACAGAGGGAGGTGACTCAGTGCGTCATTAAACTGTCAAAAATCAAACGTTGTTGTTGTTGAATCAGAAATGTCATCTGAGGTTTTGGCTTCATACCAGAGTGATCACATGACTCATAATTATATATGTTCATCTGTATTATTGTTTCACTGTCACACCCAGACTCTGTTCTGCAGTTTTATGGGTCACCATAGAAACAAAGGTGAGGCTGTGTTTGTTCTTTTTAAACTACAATAACATCCACCTATAGCAACAAAAACACAAATACAAAGTGATTCCAACAGCAAACATGATTTTTGAACCACAGCCTCCAGATCAGACCATTTGTTTCTGTTTCTGCAGAGATAAATTAATTTGCACAGAACAGATCAAGTGGGACAGGAAGTTGTTTAAAGAAATCACATAAAAATGCCCAGTGATTTTCAAAATAAAACAAATCAAGTCTAAACTTGGCCTTCTGATTTTATTACTAACTAACTGGAATGGCATTTCTTTGTGCCAAAATTTTTTGAAGTGTCCTCTTTGGAGGTATGTTGCAGTCTTAAGTGTCCTCATGTATGTGCCAGAAACTCATAATTAGCCTCTTGGGTGGCAAATTAAATGCGAAAAAGTTCCCTTTGGAAACTAAACACTGTAAAGTTTCCTAAATGAGCCAAAACACGCAAAAAGGATACTGAAGTGTTCTCTGAGGAGGCAAAAACATATGTAACTGTCTGTTTGGGAAATTAAATTTCAAACTTTGAATCTAGGTCTCTGTGTAGAAGCAAGAACGTCCTGTCTTCACTTCTTCTTTTTTCACCGCTTATTTCTTAATATTTAGTTCAAATTTAGCTTATATCCAAAATCACACGCTGGTATGTGGGAGTGTGATTTTGGATATAAGCAAAAATCTGAGCTAAATATTAAGAAATCTGAGCTAAATATTTAGAAATCTGAGCTAAATATTAAAAAATCTGAACTAAATATTTAGAAATCTGAACTAAATATTTAGAAATCTGAGCTAAATATTTAGAAATCTGAGCTAAATATTAAAAAATCTGAGCTAAATATTAAGAAATCTGAGCTAAATATTAAAAAATCTGAACTAAATATTTAGAAATCTGAGCTTAATATTTAGAAATCTGAGCTAAATATTTAGAAATCTGAGCTAAATATTAAGAAATCTGAGCTAAATATTTAGAAATCTGAGCTAAATATTAAAAAATCTGAACTAAATATTTAGAAATCTGAGCTAAATATTTAGAAATCTGAGCTAAATATTTAGAAATCAGAGCTGAATATTAAGAAATCTGAGCTGAATATAAAGAAATCTGAGCTAAATATTTAGAAATCTGAGCTAAATATTAAAAAATCTGAGCTAAATATTTAGAAATCTGAGCTAAATATTTAGAAATCTGAGCTAAATATTTAGAAATCTTAGCTAAATATTAAGAAATCTGAACTTAATATTAAGATATTTGAGCTAAATATTTAGAAATCTGAGGTAAATATTTAAAATGTAAAACATTTGCAAAGGGAGCTACATGTTTAGAATCAGGACATTTTTGTCTGACATCTACGTATAAAATTCAACATTTAGTTACAACATTTTACATTAAGACAAAACATTCAACATTTATATATAATGTTTGACAAATATACAATATTCAAAAATATTTCTTTGAATTTACATAAGAGGTGAAGTTTTCGGGCTAAATATGGAGAAATGTTATGTGTAGTGTGTGAAACTTTCCAAACGGCCTCTCTCTCTCTCTCTCTCTCTCTCTCTCTCCTCCTCTCTCTCTCTCTTTCTCTCTCTCTCTCTCTCTCTCTCTCTCTCTCTCTCTCTCTCACCACTGCGCTGAATGAAGTCGGTGCAGTTAAGGTCAGATTTCATCACATCTGTTTGCTCCACTTTACTTCGTGAACTAGAAACGTCAAAGAAATATTTTGATCTCTCAATTATAGACATTAAAAAGAACAGGAACCATAAACCTGAGCCCATTTAAACATCAGCTGATCGATGACGGAAGAACTGAACAATGAGTCACTTCTGTTGTGTGTGAAAGTATAAAAGCTGCTCAGGTGTGTGTGTGTGTGTGTGTGTGTTTAGTGGTGTTGTTGGTGAGTGAAGTGTGTCTGAGAGTTTCTTTCTTCAGCTCTTCACCTGGATCATCTCCTCCATCATGAGGCTGCTGACTGTCTCTCTCTTCATTTCTGCTCTCATCATCTTTTCTCCAGCTCATGGTCAGTCTCAACCTCAACTCTTTTTCTTTCAGGATGTGGATTTATTCTTCATCTCTTCATCTTAAAGCTCAACTCTTCTTCCTCTTCTTCTTTCTTCCAGCTTTTCCAGCAGCTGAAAATGGAGCAATCGCATTGTCTCGAGATCTCCGTGAGTTTAACTTTCATCGTTTATTAACATTCTCTGCAGAAAACTTTCTTTCAGTGCTCTGATTTACAGGAACATTTAAAGTCAAAAGTTTGGTCTAATTCTTACTTTACTGTTTTTTCATTTGCTCTTTTTTAAGGATGTTTTCACACCTGAAACTCTGAACTAAGGTCCATGTTTTATTACACTGTTTACATTTGGTTCAGTCTGTTACAGATTCACTCTAAAATTATTACAAACACTAACACGAGACAGAATAAATTTATCAAAAAAAAAAGAGCTTATTTTTTAAATCAGAATGATTCCTGTTTGTGAAATGAAAGATGATGATAAGAATCTTCTGTTTTTATTGTGTCAGACTCTGAAACTGAAGCTTCAGATTCAAACAGAGACGAATAAAAACTCTGGTTTAATGATCTGAATAAAAGTGTAACTGTTCCTTTAACCCTGTGGTGCATAGTGGTCACTACAGTAAACACCTATTTAAAACTTATTCACCTTAAATTCAATGGTTTATGTGGTGGAAATTCATATGAGCCTTTGTCAGGATATTTCATTCTTCTTAGAGCCTGAAGAAATGTTTTCAATTCTTTTTCCAAAAATATAACAAAAAAAAAAAAAGTTAAAGTCAAACATTTGAGGGTGAAACAGCGTAATAATTACAAATTATTCAGTGTTAAAATGGATGAAAGAGAGTTAAAATGTTTCGCAAAGCATAAAAAAAAGATTATTCATGAAATTGCCAAAAAAAAAAAAGAAGTCAAAAAAAAGTCATATTTACATTAAATTCACACTGTTTTATGTTGAATGCTTGGTTATAAATATTTGGGGAAACTTTTTTTCATGCTTTTAGACAAATAAGAACACACAAAGGAAAAATCCTGACACTGACTTTCATAATTCATGTATCAAAGGGTTAAATCTGACTCTTTAAATGATCAAATAAATCAGATATTTTATCATTTTTTCTTTCTTTAAGCGTACAGACTTTTAAAGCTCTGCTAAAAGTTTCCTCTCAGATAATCTCAGGTTTATTTTCTGTCTCCAAAGGTCAGGATGGAGGGATGAACCGGGGAGGAAGTCGTCGTGGAGGATATGGTGAAGAAGGAGCTGGAAATAATGGTGGAGAAAGAGGAAAGGGTGGAGGTCGCGGTGCAGGATATGACGGTGGAGAAGGAGGAAAGGGTGGAGGTCACGGTTGGAGAACTGGATGAGGAGTTTGTGCTCTGACCTCTGACCTCTGACTGCTCCAACCTTCACATCCAAACTCTGCTTAGACATGAAAATCATTTTATATCCACAAATCATTTTAACAGCATGATTACATCTATAGATGAAATTAATCTGTACTAAAAGAAGAAAAGAATCATTTAATCTGAGTTAAAGAAATAAAAACATTCATTTATTTCTGTCTCTAACCTGGATCATTTCCTGAAACTTTCTACAACTATAAACTTTTACTGCACAGACTCACCACATTTCCACGACTACTTCGTTAAAATGTAAAAGTTTCATAAACGTAAAAAACAGCTCAACCTTCTTTCATCCACTAGGAGGCGCCAGAAACTTAATTTGATTTTAACACAGCTTTAAAAAACAAAGAAGCTGCATCAAATTTCTACATCACTGATTAAAAACAATGAAAACATTTTTCTTGATACAGCAGAAAGATTTAAGTTTCTATGAGAGATTCTAGTTTGGGGGGAAAAAAAGAAATTAAAAATAAAAATAAATGAGTAAAAACCTCCAATACTGAATTACAAAATCCTAAAAATAACAGAAATTAAAAAAAAAAAAAAAAAAAAGCTTCAAATACCAAAACAATTAATCATAAAATGCTATAAAAGCTAAAATACTTAAGAATAAAATGCTATAGAAATTCTAAAACATTATTTATTTTTCTCTAATTCTTTATTTATTTGTGTGTATATATGCATATAATTTTTTTAATTATTACCTTGTTTTCTTTATGTTTCTCTCTCCCTCTTTGTAATGAACTATATAACTACTTTAATGTTTGGACCCATGTGTCTGAAAATTTCTGACAACACTAAAACACAGAGTGTAGTTTTTCAGTGAATTGTGGTTTTCTTTCTAAATACATAATAACTAGTGAAGAAAATATTGTTAATTTTTTTTTAATATTATTATTTTTTATTAATAGCGAGACATTTCCGGTGACCACATGTTGGTTCACGACCTGAAAGTTATGAAACTCTGCTCTAAGGAGCCAAAACACGAAGCATCATTTCCTTTCAGAAGCTTAAATGTTTGTTAAAACGTCGTCTCAGGGGCCAGAACACACAAAAGTGACGTTTCAGGAGGTAAAATGTTCTAAACTTCAGCTGCAGGAAAACAGGTGAAACTTCAGTCGCTCTGCAGGAGCAAGAACAAAAAGAGAAGAAAGAAAAATTCTGTTTGCTGAGCAGCAGGAAATAACCTGAGCAACAACAACACCTGAATAATGACGTTTTTCATGAGTGAGTCACTTCTGTTGTGTGTGAAAGTATAAAAGCTGCTCAGGTGGAAAGTGTGTATGTTTGTTTAGTCGTGTTGTTAGTGAGTGAAGTGTGTGTGAGAGTTTCTTTCTTCAGCTCTTCACCTGGATCATCTCCTCCATCATGAGGCTGCTGACTGTCTCTCTCTTCATTTCTGCTCTCATCATCTTTTCTCCAGCTCATGGTCAGTCTCAACCTCAACTCTTTTTCTTTCAGGATGTGGATTTATTCTTCATCTCTTCACCTTAAACCTCAACTCTTCTTCCTCTTCTTCTTTCTTCCAGCTTTTCCAGTCGCCGAAAATGAAGCAATCGCATTGTGTGGAGGTTATTGTGAGTTTTATTTTACTTTTTATGATTACAATCCTGCATCTTTCTTCCTGTGTTCTGCCTTTCAGGAAGTGTTAAACTCAAATGTTAGGTCGACTTTTTATCAAACTGTAGTTTTACTTGCTGTTATCATCAACAGCATCAAACTGAGCTCTCTCTCTCTTTCTCTGTTTTTGTGTTACATGCTGAAAAACATTTCAAATATTGAAATCTTGCTTTAGTTTGAGTTTCTGGTAAAACTCTGTAACCCATAAGTTTAAAGTTGGAGTCAACAGTTGCTCTTAACGCTGATAGAAACAAAAAAAACAAAGCACTGACAGAGAAGTGATGGGAAGTTCAGCTCTATTCAGAGAGTTGGTTCTATTGGCTCGGCTCCCAAAGAAGAGTTGGCTAATTTGTTATTATTTATAATTATTTATGTTTGTCAACTGCATCAAACTGAGCTCTCTCTCTCTTTCTCTGTTTTTCCTGTTTGTCCAGGTCATGATGGTCAGCGAGGTAAACGTGACCTTAGACCTCCAACAGGGGTGAACAGAGCAGACCAGATTGAAATAGGTGATCTATAAGAGCCTGCTTTCTTTCTATCTATCAACATAAAGAGCTTTATTTCTCACAAAAAATAAAAATAAAAAAAAGCACAGACAGAGAAGTGATGGGAAGTTCAGCTCTTTTCAGGGAATAGGTTCTTTTGGCCTGGCCTCTAAAGAAGAGTTGGCCCTTTTGGCTCATATTTGGGTATATATGAACGATTTGTGTTTTGATAAACCCTTAAGCATTGGTTTTTTTTTCAGGAAAGCAACATAATTGTCTCATTTCATGAATTTCTGCTTCGTATGGAGGTTTTAGCTAATTGAATTTTTATGTTTCATCATTTTAAAGTATTACATTTGAAGAATACTTCCTCTGACCTTTCACCACAATTGCACTGTTTTGTATTTTAATTTATTGTTTTATATTGCATTATATTGTATTGCTTGTTTTATATCTGTTTTAGTCCTCTTTTAATGCATTTATCCTTGTATGGTGACCTTGAGTGCCATGAAAGGCGCCCTTAAATAAAATGTATTATTATTATTATTATTATTAATAAGAATAAAGTCTGGAACAAAGCTGGAGCATTCTCTGTAAAAATCCAACATCTTTCTTTCAGTGTTTTGCCTTTAGGGACTGCTGAACTCAAATGATAGGTCGATATTTTTTATTAAACTGTATTTTTATTTGCTCATATTTTAATCTGCATTAAACTAAGCTCTCTCTCTCTCTCTTTTCTGTTTTTACTGATTGTCCAGGTCAGCCTCATCGTAGTCCTGGAGGTGGACGTGGCCTTATGCCTCCAGTAGGAGTGAACAGAGCAGACCAGATAGAAATAGGTGATCTATAAGAGCCCGTTTTCTTTCTTTACATCCTCAACATAACAGGTTCATTTCTTGCTTAAAAAAAAAAAAGTCACACAAAAAACATTAAATGTAAAACTTAAATATCTTGCTTTGGTTTGAGTTTCTGGTTAAACTCTGTAACTTCTCAGTTCTCAGTGGTTATGACATTAAACAAAGCACAGAGAGAGAAGTGATGGGAAATTCAGCTCTCTTCAGAGAGTAAGCTCTTTTGGCTCCTAATTTATTGTTACTTTTAGCCTCATATTTTGATCATAAGTGGTTAATATGAAGGGTTTGTGTTTTGATAACTCCTTTAACGTTCAGTGTTTTTTTTGAGAAGCAACATAGTTGTCTCATTTTGTGGATTTGTTCTGACACAGAAGCAAGAGGTCTCACTTTTTTTAAAGATCTTGATCTAACTATTTTTTTTGCAGAAACAAGACCAAAATATGAGACTAATATAATACTATTGAATTAGAGGCCAAAAGAACCAACTCTCTGAAACAAGCTGAACTTCCCATCACTTCTCTGTCTGTTCTTTGTTTTATGTCAAGCTGCAGTTGCATTGTTTGCAAATGTTGCTCACATTCCCATATTTTTATGAGCTGACACACTCTCCTTCTTGAGCAACAGAAGGAAAACTGTTGTGAGTCGGCTTTTAGAGACGAATCGTTTGAGAACGACACATCACTCAGACTGAGAGGAAGCAGCAGGAGTCAGTTCAGTGAGAAGTTTCATCCTCTTGTTTGTGTTTGTTTCCACAGGTGGACGAGGAGGACGTTAGATTTCACCAACTCTGAACGTGGAGGAGTTTATTTAACCTCCACGACAGCAGACGCATCAGGAGATTTCAACAAACTTTAGAATAATAACAACTATTTAAAGAACTCTGTGCAGACATTAATCTAATAAAGAAATGCTGAAATCTGTGCGTCACACTTTTATCACCTGTCAGTCTGTCTGCCACACCTTCACACACCTGACATGTTAAAATGCTCTTTGAAGACAAAACTAAGATAATACTGTCATTTTTTTGGGGGGGGGGACATCTGGATCAGTTCATAACGATTCTTCAAAACTGACTGTGAAGTTTGACACATCTATCAAACTGATCATGCAATCACAGATTATCAAAGGGTCAAAGTTTGACATGTCTCTGTTCAAACCAGAAAAGCAGAAATGTTAAAGAAATATCCACATTTGAGACAAAGACTTTCTAAGGAGCCGGAAACAGAAAATGACAACGTGAGTCAACAACACCTGGTTAATGACATAATTGATGAATAACTCATTTGTTCTCTTTAAAACTTTCTGTTTTTAAGAACACATAAAAGATCAAAACAATAGTCTAACATCCAAACATACCTATAACAGGGGGGGCTGGATGTGGAAAGAGCCATGTGATTAGAGCTATTCAGTATGAGGTGGTGTTGTCACATGTGTGTTGTCATTCTGACAATACTTGTGTTTTGTTGACAGCACCTACAGGGATTGTTCCACACAATTTGCATGCAGCAACTATTCACAGCACACCCAGCATTCATTTGGGTGAAGAAAAGACTGATTCCCTGCATGCCAAATTTGTTGATTTGCAGTAATTGGTTATTGATGAGATCTCTATAGTAGAACATAGGTTGTTGGTTTATGATCATGGTAGATTACAGCAGATCAAACAGACTGGAAACTTTCCCTCCTTTGGGAATGTGAGTGTGATGGCTGTTAAAAAAGTGCAAAACTTGACTCTTCATTTATCAGATTTGGTGTTGTGCACACAGACTTTGCAGATTAATGACAACGCTCACCATATTTCCATGACTACTTTAACAAAATGTAAAAGTTTCATACATGTGAAACAGCTCTACCTTCTTTTTTCCACTTGGAGGCTCCAGAAAGTTGATTTGATCTTTACACAGCTCCAAAAAAACAGAGAAGCTGCAGCAGAAATTTCTACTTTATTGATGACACAATGAAAACATTCCTCTTGATACAGTACAGAGATTTAAAGACTCTATAAAAGATTCTAGTCTGAGTTTATATTTATCCATCATATAATGATAAACTCCACAAAAAAAACACAGCAACAAAATACAAGTGGCATGCTCAAGTGTCATTTTGTGAGGATAAAAAAAGAAACTGAAGTGTCCTAGGGAGCCAAGACATGTTAAAATGCCCTTTAAAGACAAAAACCAATGTTAAACTGTCATTTTAGGAGGCAAAACATCTGCAACAGTTTATAATAATCCATCTAAAAACTGACTGGCAGAGAAGAAAGTTTTACATATTTATCAAACTGATCATACGATTACAGATTATCAAAGGGTCAGAGTTTAACACGTCTCTGTTTAGCTCAGCAAATTTGAACTGTTAAAGAAATATCCTGTCTGGTGAATAAAAACATTAGAGACAGAGACTTTCTAAGGCGCCGGAAACAGAAAATGACAATGTGAGTCAACAACACCTGGTTAATGACAATTGATGAATGAGTCATTTGTTCTCTTTAAAACAACAAAACCTGCTCAGTCTGAACCTGATATTCTCATGTGAAGGAGTTTAGTCGTGTTGCTGCTTTTCTTTTTTTTTTTTCTCTTCACCTGGATCATCATAATGTTCTTGCATGCATTCATTTCTTCTCCATGGGTAGCTCGCCATCAATAATTCCCACCAATCCAGCTCCACTCCCAGAGGGTCCAAAAAACCTGACCATGCAGTTCTTTTCCAAAAGCAGGGAGATCCTAAATGTCTTCCTCCTCCTGTCTTCTCTCCTAGAACAGGTGTGCTGCCATAGAATTCTCTTTTACAGGTTTTCAGCAGATCTTGTGGTTTTTCTTTCTTTCTCTTGCTTCTGCTTTCTTCCAGACCAACAGCTCAGTAGGAAAAGGAAGTTCCAATTACTTCCACCTGAGTTGTAGTTTCCTTGCAGGAAGTGCAGGGAAACTACATGGCTGGGCTAGCCTTCATAGTAAAGCTTGACTCAGATTTTGATCTGGGTTACACTAGATCCCGGACGAGCCCCCATTTGTTACTGCCTGGCTCGGGGCAAGTAACAAAAAAGGGAAGGCAACACAAACATACTCATTTTAGCAAAGTTTCTTTTAACTAAAATAAAGCAAAATAAACATAAGTATGTAAATGTATAATCAGTGGTGTCAGCATGTTTGAATGTGTGTGGATGTTGGTCCTCAGAGAGTGAGAGAGCCACTGGTCAGGCCTTTTATTCCTTCTCAGGCCTTCTCAAACCCAGTCCTCCTCGCCAGGTACATAGCCCCGCCCCTCTCCACTCTCCATCACCACCCAGAGGCTGCAAAGAGAAGAGAATAAGACACCTACACTGGGAGGTAGAGGAGAAGGAGAGGGAGGGGTCGTGGCAACATGGAAACAAAGTTTTGACCAAAAAAACTTTCAGCTCTGTGGTGACTCATACACATGTTCATCTCTGAACTCAGCTTTTGTTCTGATGTTTATCAGACTCAACATTCATGTTCCCATCAGAGCTTTGACAGATCCAGATCAACCTGATCAACACAAAACACAAGTGTTCACATCACATGACAGAGATTTGGCAAAACCAAACCAACCAGAGTCAACAACCACACCTGGTTAATGACATAATAACAGAACAAAGAGTCTCCTGTTCTTGTTAAAGCGATAAAAGGAGCTGGAGTGTTGTTGGTGAGTGAAGTGTGTTTGAGAGCTGCTTTTCTTTCTTCAGCTCTTCACCTGGATCATCTCCTCCATCATGAGGCTGCTGACTGTCTCTCTCTTCATTTCTGCTCTCATCATCTTTTCTACAACTGAAGGTCAGTCTTTACGTCCACTTTAGTTCTCTAACTTCATAAATAAGGCGTCTGTTTACAGGCTTTTACACTTCACTCACTCTTTTCTGTCTGTTCGTCTCCAGTTTTTGCCCAGAGACGTCCTAAACGTGGGCAACTCGGACATGATGGTTTTCGTCCTCCTCGTCATCCTGGACCAAAGAAAGGTTTAATCAGTGAGTTTGTTTTTCTAATTCAACTGAATTTAGAATGATTTCAAGAATTCAGACGTAGAGTTCGTATCCAGTTTTCTGTTTGATCCACTGTTGAATCTAATTTTCGGGCTCGCTTGTTACTTGTTAATTCTGTTACTTTAATATAAGGAGGGGGAGGACCCCCATTTCTACTGCATAAGTACTCATTCTAGGTCTCCTAATTCTAAGATATTTACCCATGAAACAATGATGAAAAGAGGAGTCCAAATCAGCAGGAGAGTCCATCCAGCTTGAATCCAGAAAAAGTTTATTCAACTCTAGCCATCTCTAACAAAGCTTCTGGGTTGAAAGATTTGCAGCACGTTAAACATTCTGTACCAACTGATAACACTAAACAACATGAACAACGACTGAAAAGAAACCTCTTGCATTTCCTAAACCTTCTAACAAAACTCTTATTCTGAAAACCCTCATCCTTTCCTCCAACATAACCTCTCCATCCCAAACACCTGTGTATCAGAAAAGCCCCCATGTAGAAAGAGCCCCTCTCCCTTAAAAACCCTGTGGACGTCCCATCTCCAGTGGTGATTGGCTGTTTATTTAGAGCAGCAGGGCCTTGTAGGGGGGGACAGGATACCACCTGATCAATGAGGAGGGGTACAGATAATATCTGGTATTGCATCTTACAAGTTTGGGTCCATGAAGTCAAATGAACATCAGCAAATTGACAGTGTAAACCTGGAATTGAAGGAATTACTCAGGACCTGTTAGGATTGTCAGAATGTGTTCAAGTTTAACTTCTACAGAGAACATTGAAATCGTCAATGGGCAGAAATCTGTGGGTCAGCTCAGCTGCTGTGTGCTTTGAATGGCCTGGACACAGGAGAACAACATTTTTTGTTTATGGCCTTGTCTTCTCCTGGAGGCAGCCTTCTGACAAACGCGACAGCTGGCATCTATATGTAAGGATATCTGAGAATTTACCCTTCAGTAGGTTAAATTGCTTACTTTAGTCAAAAAATCCACAACATCACATGAGCATCTTTACTTTCTTTAACCCTTCAGACCAAAGGAGTCAAACTTTGGCCCACTGTGCAGTTATATTTGGCAAATATTTACCAGATGACAACTAAAACTGTCTCGCTGGTGTTTTAAAGCGCATGTACCACTAATACAACAGATTAGAGATACACAAAGTTGGATTTTTGTAAGAAAATATCATTATTTGATGATATTATATCAAAAAATTATATATAATTTTTTGATATAATATCATTTTAGAGTTTACTGGACATTTCTGGGGACCCCATTTGGATTTCAGGCGACCCTGTGTGGGGTCACAACCCCCAGGTTGAGAAACACTGATTTGGACATTTTGTATGGATTATATTTACGACCAACAAAACTCCTTTTTTTTGTGTGTGGTTTCGACTTTCACAACTTTGCGCAATAAATGTTTCCTCACAAGCTCAGAGGTTTATTTTCTTTCCTGGATGTGATGTTTTCTCCTCTGTGTCTTAAAGAAGTAAATGATGGAGTGATGAACCTGGTTGAGGCTGAAAATGGTGGATATGGAGCTGGACTCAGAAGGTTCTGGGGGCGCCGATACAGACGTGGACGTAGTGTTGACCCACAGGCCCGATACAGACGTGGTGTGGACCTGCAGCAGAATCCTGCAGGTGTTTGATTCTGTAAAACTGTCTCGCTGGTGTTATAAAGCGCATGTACCACTAATACAACAGATCAGAGATACACAAAGTTGGATTTTTGTCTGATATTGGATATTTTAATATTTTACAACTCATTTAGCAGACAACTACCACCCATATTTTTTCTGCACATCAAACTGCAGAGATTGTCAGTTTTCTTTTGTATTTTGAATTAGACTATAATGATATGGTGCATACTTGTATCACATTTGTTGTATATTCTTCATTTTCTGTGCAAAACAAACAACAACAACAACAAAAAACTTCATTATGTAATGCTCCCCTTGAACCAATCATATAAACACACAACCAGGGACAGTTTGGCCATTGGCCAATTTTCATTTGAATCTTATTTAAAATATCAATGCCATTATCTCGAAAGTGTTCACTTTGTCTTTAAGTATATATCAGAAAAGTTTGTCTACCAAAAAGAAAACCTTTCTCATATAATCAATGCCATTGATGTTGTTGTTTTGTTTTACTTTATATTTGTTTATTTACTCCAACAGTCCCACAAAGACAGACCTGAAACTCTGACAGAAAGATACTGATTTTATTTTTGCTGTGTTAACTTTCTGATGGCATGTGTGTGAACAAACAACTTGAAATCATAATTAACTAGAAATAAAACTCGTAAAGGTCGTCAAGCTGCCACTGGGATAAAGCTGCATACAGAAGAGAAAAGTAAATACCAGAATACGGACAAGATATTTTCTTCTTCTCTGTGTCTTATAGGAGAAAATGATGGAGGGATGAACCTGGTTGACCCTAAAAAAGGTGGATTTAAAGGCAGATATGGAGGTGGATATGGAGGTGGATATGGAGGCAGAGGCAGAGGTTAGGGGCGTGGACATTCCGGTGGAGGTGGAGGTGGAGGATTTGGTTACGGTGGTTGATTCTTTCGTCGCCCTGGATGTTGAAGAGTTTCGTGCAGTTTAGCCATGAATCCAAACTCTGCTCAGAAATGAAAATCACCTTCACTTCACCATCTAAACTGCACCAACCTTAAATAAAGACGCTGTTCTGACACGTTTAAATGTTGGAAACAATAAACTCGTCCTGAAAAACAACTTTCACTGTGTCTTCATGTTATTTTGGACATTTTCTGCTGGAAAAACAAAGTCAAAAACTGTTTCAAACCAATAACTTTACTCATCTCAGTCAGATTAAATCTCACAGACAGAAACTAAAGCTGCTTCTCTTGTCTCGTACGTTGTCTGTTTGTTGAAGCATGTACTGAGGCATTATTAAAGAAGCATATTTCCAACAGTTAAAAAAAAACTTGGCTTTGTTGAGAGTTTCATTGCCCCACATTTAGCAAAAGTATGACATAGAAATTAAAAATGGAAATTTATGTCAAGAAGTTAAAATGTTGTGATAAAATGTTGAAAATTTTAGAGGATAAGTCAAACTTTCCTGAGGGAAGAACTCTACATTTTGGGATGATAAATTCAAAATTAGGAGACAGGAGACAAATTATTGAAATAAAAGTCTGATTTGTAAGAAAGTCAAAATGTTGGGATACAACTCAAAACTTGAAGGAAAAAAATCAAAAATGAGGTGAAATGTCAAAATTGTGTGATTAAAACAAAAAAAAAATCTAAGATAACTACCACAAATTTTGAGTAAATAAGTCAAAATTCTGAATTACAAAGACAATGTTTTGGGGGAAAAAAGTCAAAAATTTGTGATTAAAAAAAAAAAGCAAAAGTCAAAATTTTGAAATGATCCAAATATATAAAGTTTACGTACAAGAATATAAAACAAGAAACAACATCACAGAATCCAAAGTCAGTTCTTAGCTTTTCTTTTATTACAACTGCATCACAAAAACATCTGCAATGTGTTTTATTTATTCATGTATTTATTTTTTCATTGGCAGGTTTGTTTTCTCCTGGATAATGAAGCGATGAATGTGATTTTTCTTTCTCCTCAGTGACACCTGCCAATCTCCAAGTAACACCTACCAATCTCTCAGTGCCACCTGCCACGATATAATCAAGACCTGCCTATCTCCAAGTACCCCATGCCAAGAAATTAGTGACCGCTGCCATTTTCTTGTTGGCAACGGCTGATTTCTCTAAGACACCTGCCACTCTGTATGCAACACATGCCTATATTCGAGTGGCACCTGTGACAAGATGAGTGACACCTGCCATTTTCTTGGTGACACCTGCTTATCTCTCAAAGACACCTGCCAATATCTCATAGACACCTGCCAGTCTCCAAGTGACACCAGCCTTTCACTCAGTTACACCTGCTGTTCGCTTAATGACACCTGCCGTTCACTTAATGACACCTGCCAATCTCTAAGTGACACCTGCCAACTACTTAGTGACACTTGTCAATCGAGGTAGGTGCCACTCATATAATGTCTTACTTATAATTTCTTCCTTCTCTATTTTAAAACTCTATTTAGAAAATTTTAAGACCGAAAAGTGAAAAATAAACTTTTTAAATTTTTCAGATGAGCTTGTTCTAGAGTTTAAGAACTTTACATGTCACTCGTTCTGGCAAATCTTTGGGCCCCAGGGAATGTTCTGTCAGTCCCTGTACTACTGGAGCTGGACCACAGGAAATGTGATGAACTTAAATGACTTTCAGATATGATGGAAAACTCAGATATAACACACACAAAACAAATGAGAGATGATTATCAGAAAAAAATTCCAAAGGTTCTTTTCTTGACAGCTCAACACAAAATTATCAGACACATTATCAGTTAATGTTTACATCAGAGATTTGACAGATCCAGATGAACCTGATTCAGACAGAATAATTACAGACTGAGTCACTGCTGCTCTATAAAACTACAGACTCTCAGGTTGAAGCTGATATTTGCATCTGTAGTTGAAGTTGGAGTGTTGTTGGTGAGTGAAGTGTGTCTGAGAGTTTCTTTCTTCGCTCTTCACCTGGATCATCTCCTCCATCATGAGGCTGCTGACTGTCTCTCTCTTCATTTCTGCTCTCATCATCTTTTCTCCAGCTCATGGTCAGTCTCAGCGTTAAACTTTAATCCTCTAACTACGTGAAAATGAGGCGTCTGTTTACAGGTGTTTACACGTCTCTTCTTTCCTTTTGTCTCCAGCTGCTCCTCCTCCACATACTGGACTGGTGGGACATTTAACCGGTGAGTTTGTTTTTCTAATTTACATGACTTTAAAATAAATCACAGAATTCAAAATTAGTTGTAGAATTCATTTTCAGCTATCTTTTTCTGATTTAAATGAGCATCTTTACTTTCTTTAACTGCACAGACTTTCACAACTTTACATGTTTAATGTTTCCTGACAAGCTGACACTGATGATATAAAGTTTATTTTCTGTCCTGGATGAAATATTTCCTTCTCCTCTGTGTCTTAAAGGAGAAAATGATGGAGTGATGAACCTGGTTGACCCTGAAGATAACAGAGGTGGACGTGGAGTAAACCGGAGGCGTGGAGGTGTAGGTGCAGGTTGATTCATCGTCCTGGATAATGAAGAGTTTGATGAAGCCTGAGGAGCCAGAAACTTCTTCAACCTTCACTTTAAAAACTCTGCAGACATGAAAATCATTTTATATTCATGAATCATTTCTGCACAAAGAGTTCTGTCTCTGTTTGTCTCTAAAATAAAAATAAATCAAAAACAAAGAGTAACGCTCAGTCTGTTTATCTCATCACAGTCATTACCTTTTGATATATTTTGAAGTATTTCAAACATTAACAGGGATCATCAGGGTAGAGAAAATTTGATTTTCATTCACAGATTTGTAGCATTAGTCGTTTGCTGAAAGAACCAGAATTTCCACGCTGCCACTGAACGCACCACAGACACAGCCCATAACGATGTATCTACAAGTGCAACACAATTTAAAGCTTGGATGTTTTTTTTTACGATTATTATTGTTTTTATTGAGTGATGAAAGACAAAAACATGCCAGGTGAGGAACACAACAAACAAACTGTTTTAACAGGACAAAGAGAAACAGGAAAGTACTTTGATTTATGAAGTTTGGAGGTGCTGAAAGTCTGTTTTTGTGTGTTATTGTTTGTGTGTGTGTATAAGTGCATGTCTGTGAGAGTTTCTGAACATTTTTATTATTTATTTATCTCTCCATGTATTTATTAGGGATATAACAGGATGGTACCAGGATGGGATGTTGGTTTAAACTGAGAGAGATTATTGTAGTGGAGGTTTTTAGATAATATAAACAATCAAGAGAAAGAAAAAAAGAATTACAAACAAATTTACAGCAATTTATATAACTTAACCCCTTACACTCCACTCAATTCTGGCCTATTAACCATACTATTACTATGCCAACTGCTTAGTGACACCTGTAAATCAAGGTAGGTGTCACTCATGAAACGTCTTAATCTAATTTCTTCCTTTTGTTCTGTAACTCTATTTAGAAAACTTTAAGACTTAAAAGTGTGAAAAGAACTTTTCTTATTGACCACAGGAAATGTGATGAACTTAAATGACTTTCAGACATGATGGAAAACTCAGCTCCAACACACACAAAACAAATGAAAGATGATTATTAGAAAAAAAATTCCAAAGGTTCTTTTCTTGACGACCCAATATATAATTATCAGACACAACGTAAATGTTTACATCAGAGGTTTGACAGATCCAGATGAACCTGATTCAGACAGAATAATAACAGACTGAGTCACTGCTGCTCTATAAAACTACAGACTCTCAGGTTGAAGCTGATATTTGCATCTGTAGTTAAAGTTGGAGTGTTGTTGGTGAGTGAAGTGTGTCTGAGAGTTTCTTTCTTCAGCTCTTCACCTGGATCATCTCCTCCATCATGAGGCTGCTGACTGTCTCTCTCTTCATTTCTGCTCTCATCATCTTTTCTCCAGCTCATGGTCAGTCTCAGCGTTAAACATTAATCCTCTAACTACGTGAAAATGAGGCGTCTGTTTACAGATGTTTACACTTTACTCACTGTTTGTTTGTCTGTTTGTCTCCAGCTGCTCCTCCAGGTCTAACTGAACTACTCCGTCCACCAAAAGGTCTTGTTGGAGCCTTTAATGGTGAGTTTGTTTTTATGATTCAGATGAATTTAAAATAATTTAAAGAATCAAAAATCCAATGATGTGTCTGATTTAAATGAGCATCTTTACTTCCTTTAACTGCACAGACTCGAAACTTATGTGAAATGTTTCCTGAGAAGCTGACACTGATGATATAAAGTTTATTTTCTGTCCTTGATGAAATATTTTCTTCTCCTCTGTGTCTTAAAGGAGAAAATGATGGAGTGATGAACCTGGTTGACCCTGAGTTTGGTGGACGTGGACGTAGAGTAAACCTGAGGAGTAGACATACAGGAAGTGGAGGTGCAGGTTGATTCATCGTCCTGGATGTTGAAAAGTTTGATGAAGCCTGAGGAGCCAGAAATTACTTCAACCTTCACTTTAAAAACTCTGCAGACATGAAAACCGTTTTATATTCATGAGGTCTGTCTCTGTTTGTCTCTAAAATACAAAATAAAAATTGACGCTCAGCCTGTCGGTTTCTTTTCTTTACAGAACTGTTAATGTTTATGTTCACTGAACCAAAAACCTCATCACAGTCATGACAACCTGAATGTTGAGGAGTTTTTACATTTCCCTGTAAATGAGGTCAGTGTTTGCACCTGTTAATCACCTGAAGCAGGTGTGTGAAGGTGTGTGAAGGTGTGGCAGACAGACTGAAGAGAATAAACATTTGGAAAATATCACCAAAACAACATTAAAGGATCAAAAGTCATTTTCAGCATTTTGTTTATTAAAACTGTGTCAAACAAAGTCTGTACAGTTTTTTATTCATTGATTTTTTTTTTTTACATTTCTTATTTTAAGGGTTGTTTATTCTGGATGGTGAAGTGTTGGATGTGATTTTTCTTTCTCTTGAATCTTAAATAAACTCCTCCACACTCAGAGTTGGTGAAATCTAGCGTTTTCCTCCACCACCTGTGGAAACAAACACAAACAAGAGGATGAAACTTCTCACTGAACTGAATTCACCATCACTATATTTACATGTTTCTATATATAAGTGTGTTGTAGAAATTCCTGGATCCGTCTGTAAACTCATCAAAACGCTCTCTTCTAAAAATATATAACACCAGATCTTCACCAAACCCCCTGAAATGATGACTTCACCATGTAAGGACCTCAAACACTAAGGTCTGCTTATAGCTCCGCCCCCTGACAGGCCTCCAGAGGGCTGACCAATCACTTTGAAGGGGGTTTGTGGAGCAGGAAGCCTTAAAGAGACAGCACCTCAAAACAGAGTGTTTGATATAACACTGCTGGGTTGATGATGTAGATTGGTTGCTTGGTGCATCTGGATTTGGCCGTTTCCTCACTACTAGTCGCCGTAAGTCACAAGGTTTGAGGAGGGAAAAAAACATAATAATGCCACATGTGGCTGCTTTTGGGTGCACTTTTCAGTCCAAAGGAAACAAGGAGACTGATGTTAGTCTGCACAGCTTCCCAAAAGACAAGAAAAGAAGGAAGTTGTGGGAAATGGCTTGTGGGC
>RPOG01004033.1:16763-45306 GCA_008086565.1 Thalassoma bifasciatum | reverse complement strand
GGGGGGGGGGGGGGGGGGGGGGGGGGGGGGGGGGGGGGGGGGGGGGGGGGGGCGGGGTGGGGGGGGGGGGCAGGTATTTATCAGCTTCTCCGTCACCTGCTGCGTTTGTGTGTGAGCTCAGAGAAACGAAGAAACGATTCAGTGAAAACTCCACAAACATTTAAACCCTGAGATTCAAAAACTTTTATCTCATCAACAGTTTCTTTAAAAAGCCTTAAAATATTTTTAAAACACACTTTTCTTCCACCTTCATGATCATGTGTCAAATATGATAAAAGAAAAGTTTCATAAATAAAACCATGAAGCAACATTTGTTTGTGTGAAAAGGTTCAAAAACATCTCAGTGAAAACAAAGATTTTCTGAAGATTTTTGATGAGTCAGAGTTTCGTCAGATTATTTTCTTTAGTTAGACAAAAAGACCAGTGTGTGTGTGTGTGTGTGTGTGTGTGTGTGTGTGTGTGTGTGTGTGTGTGTGTGTGTGTGTGTGTGTGTGTGTGTGTGTGTGTGTGTGTGGTTTGGGGGGTTCAGCTTCATCACATCAGTCCAGGTATCAGTCCTTTAATCTTGATAACCGAACATTAATCTCAGAATAAAGATTTTTTGTTTCTTGTAACCTTGATTTAAATTTTAGAATTCTGACATTTTTCTAAAAATTCTGTCATTTTTTTTTTAGAATTCTTGACATTTTCCAAGAAATCTGACTTAAATTGTAAAACACTGACATGTTTCTTGGGCTTCTGACTTTTATTTTCCTCATAATTTGGATTATAATCTCAGATTTCTGACTCTAATCCCAGATTTCTGACTCTAATCTCTAATCCCAGATTTCTGACTCTAATCTCTGATTTCTGACTCTAATCTCAGATTTCTGACTCTAATCTCTGATTTCTGACTCTAATCTCAGATTTCTGACTCTAATCTCTAATCTCATATTTCTGACTCTAATCTCTAATCTCATATTTCTGACTCTAATCTCAGATTTCTGACTCTAATCTCAGATTTCTGACTCTAATCTCAGATTTCTGACTCTAATCTCTAATCTCATATTTCTGACTCTAATCTCAGATTTCTGACTCTTATCTCAGATTTCTGACTCTAATCCCAGATTTCTGACTCTAATCTCTAATCCCAGATTTCTGACTCTAATCTCAGATTTCTGACTCTAATCCCAGATTTCTGACTCTAATCTCTAATCCCAGATTTCTGACTCTAATCTCTGATTTCTGACTCTAATCTCAGATTTCTGACTCTAATCTCTAATCTCATATTTCTGACTCTAATCTCTAATCTCAGATTTCTGACTCTAATCTCTTATCTCAGATTTCTGACTCTAATCTCACGTTTCTGACTCTTATCTCAGATTTCTATCTTTGTCTCTGCTTAAACATCTTTTGTGTTGGATCAGTTTTTTCTGCCGTCGTTCACAAACCCGTCTGCGTTGACTCTGAGCCGGGGTCAAAGGTCGTTGGCGCAGTAACGAGGTTTTTATCATCAGCAGCTGAAAAACAAACAGAATAATTACAGAGGGAGAAAAAAAGAAAAGAGGCAGCGTGGATTAAAGAGTGAAGACGTTAATGTGAAGTAAACGAGCAGAGAAATGAATTTAAAGCATTAATCGCTCAATAAGTCAGAGAGAGAGAGACGTCCGCTCGCTCCCCCCCCCCAAATGATGGGCGACGAGACTCGGGGGTGTAATCGTAAACACTATCGTCCATTAATCGTCGATAAATAATAAGTGTGTCCGGAGTATTTTTGGATTACTCGTAAACAAAAGTGGTGTCATTTTTAGGTTCTCCTTCTGTAAATATAAACAAGCGAGAGTGTCCAGTAATGCGGCTGCGAGACGCAGACGCCAACGCAGACGCCAACGCAGACGCCAACGCAGACGCCAACGCAGACGCCAACGCAGACGCCAACGCAGACGCCAACGCAGACGCCAACGCAGACGCCAACGCAGACGCCACGCTGAAGAGCCGTCAGGGCGTCAGAGAGGAGCGTCTGCAGCTGCATCAACGCCGCTGCCACAGCCGCCGCCACAGCCACCGCCGCCTCAGGAGGAAGAGGAGGGACAGACTTAGATTTAACAGAAACGTGTGTTTGTGCTTTTTCTGGACGAGAGCGAAGAGAAAAATCTGAAGTTTGAGGAAAAACGTTTGGAGAGTTTGGATCAGCTGATCGAGCAGAAACGCCACGAAACTGTGACAGGATTAAATCAATGACTTCAATTAAAAACAAACACACAAACAAATATCACAGATAAATATCACAGATAAACACACTCACCCATGTATGGAAGCCCATTTCTGCCAATATTAGTTACAAGAATTTGAGGGTAAAGTTGTGATTACAAAATAAAAATGTCAAAATTATGAGATACATGGCAAAATTTGACTTGAAAACTCAATGATTTGATATAAAAAGTTAATTTTATTACGCCGTTCTTATTCACCCTGAAACACACCCCTCCAAAATAAGAGCCCGGGTTTATAACGCCGTTATTGTTCACGCTGAAACACACCCCGCCAAAATAAGAGCACAGGATTATTACACCGTTGTTATTCACCCTGAAACACACCCCTCCAAAATAAGAGCACAGGATTATTACGCCAAATTACACGGTCACAAATCAAACGTCTGAAATAAAAAAGGTAAAATTTTGAAGTAAAAAGTTTAAATAATGGGAAAAAGTTGTATCAAAGGGATAAAAGGTCCAAAGGATGTGATATACAGTTGAAATTTTGAAGTGAAAAGTTGGAAAATGAAAAAAAGGGTCAAAATAATGAGATGAAAAGTCAAAATTTTATGAAAATCTACAATTTGAAAAAAAAAAGTCAATATAATGAGATCAAAAGTCTAAAGAATGAGATTAAAAGTCATAATAATGAAATACAAAGTTGTTATAAGACGAAAAATTGACATAATGACATAACAGGAAAAATTTTGAGACAAAATGTCGACATTGTGAAATAAAAAGTCGAAAGTTTGAGAAATACAATTGAAATTTATACATTAGAAAAGTCAAAATAATGGGATAAAAGCTGAAAATTGAGGTAAAGGGTTGAAATGATGAGACAATTAGTTGTAATTATGAGATAAAAAAGTTAAAATTTTGAGATAATAGAAGGAAAAAAAGGGAAAAGTGAAAAAATACAAAGTGAAAATGAACTTTTTCTAATCCTAAATGTTTCCCTTCGCTCTGGTGCAACAGCAATTTGGTCAAAATTTTTCCCAAATAATAAATTAATTCACAAATTGACCAAAAAAAACACAAACTGAACCCTGAATTTAAATCAGTTCTGTTTAATAACAAATATTTAAAAATAATATACTGATAATATGAACCCATAAATATAATCGTTAAATTTTAAATACGTAATTTTTATGAACACAAAAAAGAGACATAAAAAACTTTGACATTATATTTATTTAATTCTATGTAATTCTATGTTTTCTTAAACTTGCTTCAGTTGGAGGGAGGGGCCTCGAACACTGAGGTCCAATCAGAGTGAAGCAGGTTTCTTAAAGAGACAACAGCTGAAACAAAGAGTTTCACTCAGAGGCAGAAATAAAAGTTTAAGAAACTGCAAAGAAAGAAAAACGCAGGTTTATTTATGAGTCATGTGACGATGCTACGGTGGCCTCAGAGGGACAAACAAAGACATGTTTGAAATTTTGAGAAATTTTGCCATGTATCTCATAATTTTGACATTTTTATTTTGTAATCACAACTTTACCCTCAAATGATTGTAACTAATATTGGCAGAAATGGGCTTCCATACATGGGTGAGTGTATTTATCTGTGATATTTGTTTGTGTGTTTGTTTTTAATTGAAGTCATTAATTTAATCCTCTCCTCCTCTTCCTCCTGATGAAGAGTCTTTTCTGTCTCCCAGGTGAAAGGTGTCATGTCCTCTTTTTCCCAGAGGCCTGTTCACCTGTCTCCTCCCTCCTCCTCCTCCTCTACCGCCGCCGCCACCGTCCTCCTGCCGCCGCTGCCGCCGCCGTCTTATCAAACGTGACTGATTGCTGTAATCTGGACGGGAGCCATTAAGCAAATTACCTGAATCATTGCGAGGATTAGTCTCATTAACACATGATTAGCATCAAATTAAAATAATGAGTGTTTAACTTCTGATGTCTTCCAGTTGTTGGAACAGCTTGATCAGCCACGCCGCCGCCGCCGCCACGCAGACGGCGAGGGCGAGGGCGAGGGTGAGGGAGGAGGGGCTTAGGGGCTGACCCCAGAGCACAGGTGGGCCTGATGTCACTGTGAGCGCGCTCAGTGTGAGTGTGACTCACCTTCAACTCATCCACTTTCAGTTTCCTCGCTCACGTCCATCACACCGCTCTGCTCGCCGCTCCGCTCTCGGGAACTTCCTGGTTTCAGGTAAAAAGAAAAGACGAGAGTTTAAAGAGCTGATTCTTCCTCCTTGTTGCTCTGAGTCTTTTTGTCCTGAGGGAAACTTTTCTGTCTGAAAACCTCAGAAACATTTTCCTCCTTCAGGATCTGAAACGTTTTCAACAAACGACCAAGACGACGACGAAGTTTAGAGTCAAACTTTTTCTCACGTCTGTGCTGCTCGTTCACTCAGAGGAAACATAAAAAATAAACTCTTTAAACCTCTGCATGAAAACATTAAAGGGTTAAAATCACCTGAAGCAGCGTTTCTCAACCTGAGGGTCGTGGCCCCAATGGGGGTCGCCTGATGATTCCTGGGGGGTCAGCAAGTCATTTTAGAAAATTTAACTAAAATCAAATTAGACTTGTTTTAGTTTCCTTTTCATTATTTTTGTTGTATTTGCTAAATTAGTTTAATCTGAACTATAGTGTTTTACCTGAACAAGTTAAAAAAGCGATTGTTCGTTAACTCATTCATATTTTTCACTGTGAAAACTGAAATTTAGTCAAGTGTTTATGTTTTATTTTTAACAAAATTTATTTTTATTCTTAGTACGAGCCACATTCAACTGACCAGTCCAGAAAAAAGTCTGATCTCGAGTTACATGAAGACAAAAATGTGTGTGAATGTTTGAAACAACAAATAAAAAAAAAAAAAATCATATTTTGACTTGTTTATTTCAGAATTTTGACCTTTTTAATCTCAAAATTTTGACTTTTTAACTCACATTTTGTTTTTTTTATTGCAAATTATTTACTTTTATCTCAAAATTTTGACTTTTATCTCAAATTATTGACACCTATGTCAAATTTTTTACTTTCAAACTGAAAATTCAATTTCTGTAGCTCTAACTTTTTTCTCCTAATTTTGTCTCATAGTCGTCCGGTGACTTTCTCACGTCTTAAACTCTTTTATTTCTTCTTGGCTCTTCCATTTCTTTACAGATGGTTTATTATTTTTCTCTCAGTCTAACTGTGTTTCTCTAAACTCTTTGACTCTGTTAAAGTGAAAACTAAAGTGGGGGGGCAGATGCTGGAGATGGGGGGGTCAATGACGTCACGTCGTCTCGTTCACTGTGGTTGGTAAATCATAAATGTTTCTGATGACATCACTAAGTTAAATCTTTATAACTGGGGTGAGGCTTTGTTTATGGGGGGCAGCTGCCACCATGTGCCCCCCCCTGTAGATCCACCCCTGGACGAGGCTGAAACGCTGCTATGGGAGGGGCGGTGATGGCGTGGAGACGGCGTGGAGACGGCGTGGAGACGGCATGGAGGCGGCATGGAGACCGCGTGGAGATGGCATAAAGGCGGCGTGGAGACCGCGTGGAGACCGCATGGAGGCAGCATGGTGACAGCGTGGAGATGGCGTGGAGATGGCATAAAGGCGGCGTGGAGATGGCGTGGAGATGGCATAAAGGCGGCGTGGAGATGGCGTGGAGATGGCATAAAGGCGGCGTGGAGACCGCGTGGAGACCGCATGGAGGCGGCGTGGAGACGGCATAAAGGCGGCGTGGAGACAGGTGGAGACAGCTTGGAGGCGGCGTAGAGATTTTGTGGAGACGGCGTGGAGAGGGCGTGGAGGCGGCGTGCAGAGGAACAAATGGCTGGTGCATCCTGGGAGTGACGTGCACCTTCTGCTTTAATCTGAGCAGAGATTTGTTTTAAAGCCTGAGCCTCAGATTGAGTTAAGTGTAGTTAAAAAGTGAAACGTCGACCTGCTGCTGGGGGATTAGAGACCCTGATGACATCATGTTTCACCGAGGGGGGGGGGCTTTGATGTTTGTTCTCCTGAAACAATGGAAGCACAGACGACTTTATTTAATCTGAGGGATTATCAGCCCGGCGAATGTCACTGAGTCCCAGAATATTAAATACATCTCTGCCCCCCCCCCTCGTTAATGTCAACAGATTTTCACAGACTTCCTTCATATGGGGGGAATTACTCTGGAACATTAACGGCTCCATTAAGGCCTGAAAGTCAGAGCACGGCGTGGGGGCGGGGCTTAGGGATGGAGTGTTAATGGCCGTGTGTTCTGCTGCAGCAGAGGTGAACGGAGGAGACGCTCGACGCCGCAGCATCATCACCCACACGCTCTGACGCTCTGTGACATCACAGCGTTTCCACATGGAGACTGTAAAAAACTTACTGTGAATTCAGGAGGAAATTTCATCATTAAATCCTGTTAAACTCAAAAAAACTCAAATAAAATAAAGATTTTAAAACAAAAATTTACTGTTTTATTCTTTCAAATGAAGAAAACAGTGTTTGTGTTTTTTTGCAATGCATTATGGGAACATGAAGGTGAGAGCGCTATTATTGCAGACGCTGCTGCTGCAATCAGGCAGCAACGACATCACCGCCACCGCCACGGCGTCCTTAGGATGACTTTTCCTTCAGTCACACAAACTGATAACAGCTCAGAGAGAGAGAGAGAGAGAGAGAGAGAGAGAGAGAGAGAGAGCTGCAGGGATCACACACACACACACACACACACACACACTCACACACACACACACACACACACACACACACACACACAGATGTAATAATCACAGTCGTTGCTGCAGTTTTTCTCCTTTGATCAACAGATAAACTTTACACAAACATTCACACACATTAGTCACATTCTTCCACCTCAGACTGAGAAATAAACTGCAGTTCCCTGAGTGTCCACTAGAGGCTGTTTGCACAACAATAACAACCAATAATTCAGCTACAACTGCCAGGAAAATTGTTCTGGATGCAAAGAAAAAGCCACAAACAACTTCAGCTGAAATACAGGACTCTCTGAAAGAATGTGGTCTGGCTGTTTCAAGATGCACAATAAGGAGGCACTTGAGGAAAAATGGGCTGAAGAAAGACATTTCTACACAAATGCCACAAAGTTTCCTGCTTACAATACGCCAAACAGCACAGAGACAAGCCTCAAAACTTCTGGAACAAAGTCATTTGGAGTGATGAGAGCAAAAGTGAACTTTTTGTCCACAACCATAAACATTGTTCCATTTGGAGAGGAGTCAACAAGGCCTATGATGAAAGGTCCACCATTCCTACTGTGAAACACGGAGGTGGATCACTGATGTTTTGGGGATGTGTGAGCTACAAAGGCTCAGGAAACTTGGTCCAAACTGATGAATGAAGGATGAATGCAGCATGTTATCAGAAAATACTGGAGGAAAATTTACACTCATCAGCCCAGAAGCTGCACATGAGACGTACTTGGACGTTCACACATGACAATGATCCAAAACACAAGGACAAGTGGACCTGCCATTGGCTACAGCAGAATAAAGTGAAGGTTCTGGAGTGGCCATCTCAGTCTCCTGACCTCAATATCATTGAGCCACTCTGGGGAGATCTCAAACCTGCAGTTCATGCAAGACAGAGCAAGAATTTACAGGAACTGGAGGCTTNCACTGACCCGTCTCAGCTCTACTCTACTCTCCTCTACTCGGTTTGTGTTGTGTTTCCATTAGCGCGGTACTACGCGTCAGACGCCAGTTTTTAGTACCTACTCTACCCTGGTTCTAAGAGAGTAAAGCTGATACTAAAAGGTGACGTGGACGGACTGCCGGTCACTCATTGGTCAGAGAATGTCGTCTCTGCAGCTTCTGACTCTGAACAAATCACTTACAAGAGGCAAAGGAATAAGTCAGCGACGGATTTTTAATGACATTTAAACCTGACGGCACAGAACCAGACTGAATGAAGACAAAATACAGCCCTAAAATGCTCCTTCATGATTCCTAAAGAAGTTAAAAGTCCTTTTTAAAGCAAAAAGAAGTTAACAGCAAAGATAGTTGGCTTTAAAGAGTCTTTTAAATTAAATCAAAGTTGGTCGGTGCAGGAGCGATCTGTCTGCCACGAGAGTCTTTAAGCACCAATCAGTCCATTAATCCACAGGGAACCAAAAAGGAAAACCAGTTCAAAGAAGAATGATTGATCAACAACAAATCTCTGCTATACCAGGCCCAAAAATCAAAAATTAAAGTGATCTCACTGGATCCAGGGAAGAGTTGATGTCAGGAAGCAGCTCCTTCGTTTTCCTCCGCGTGCAGCAGCACCAGGCTGTTGTTTACCTCCGTTGTCATGACGACCCACATTGAGCCGCTGTATTACTTTAATGAAATCTTTTTAAAGCTTTTTTTTTTCCTTTAAAGACCACGGTGGCACATATGTTAGTACAAAATGATGTTTGTGTGGCGTTATAGATGAACATGCACGCACTTCTGCGCAGCACTTTAGCGCAGCTGTGTTATAAGATCCACGCCCACCGTGAGTCTGTAGTCGGGCTAGAGGAAAAGAACCAAACCCAGTAGAGACGAGGAGAGTAGAGCTGGAATTGTATCATGGAAAAGGGCCATTACAGATGAAGTTTAAACTCTTTCTCGTAATCACAGAGCGTCCTCCCTCCTCCCTCTGCTCTGATTGGCTCATGCTTTATGCAGATGATGTGACTGTGAGCGTCTTGATGCTGCAGCAGGATCAGGGTTTGGTTTTGGGTTTGTTAAAGATAAATCTGTTCTTATCTAGCATGAAACAACAAACGAAACTCTTTCCTCCCAAAAGTTTTCCTCCAATGAACAGACCTGGTGTTGGACTTGAATGAATAAACAAACACAACTGCAAAAATTACACAAATAATAATATTTTTCTTTAGTGTCCAAATGAAAAAAAAGGATTTCTGGAGATGGCAACAATCAAACATGTGCTCTCTGACTCTCAGTATGGCTGAAACTGCAGCCAAAAAGGAGATTGTCCTTTCAAAATAAGACAACCACTGTCAAAATAAAAGCATACTCTTCTTTGACCTGTCCCTGATACTACACAGTGATGGTCAGCTCCTCTCAGAAAAAAACTGTAAAACACTGGGAATGATGGAGGGATCGTTGATGGATGTTTATCTGAGTCTCACCAGCGTCTGTGGAGCTGATTTTAACTTTAACTGTTGGAAAGAAATTGATCTAAAGTTCATTTCTGTCTCTGTGCAGTGAAGAAGCTTCATTTTCTCTCATCCCTCTTTTGTTTTTTGTTCCTGATCTGTTTTATGTTTTTAAATGATTATTGTCTCTGTGTTTTTTCTGAGCGATGTGAGTGAATAGATGAGTTTGTGTGGGAGACGTTGAACCATCTGGAGCGACATTAAAACTCTGACACTTTCTTGTTTTGAGTCACGTCTCTTCATCCGTCACAATCTTTGTTTTTCCTTCAACATCTGGACTCCAACTTATCAGGGAACAAGTTTCCTGAACAAATGAACCGGAGACGGAGACGAGGACGAATCGTCGGCGCTGCTTTGACCAAACGCTCTGAGCGTTTTTGTCTCGTTGTTTTTCTAAGTGAAGCTGAGGTTGTGGACGCACAGCTGATGGCGTCTCTCTGTGCGTGGAGGGAAACCCCGCGGCCTTAACCGCCTCATCACCACCCCGAGCATGAACACGCTCAGCGGCGGTCGTCAGCGCGTGGTCGTGTGGCGGCGAACGTGCCCTGTTACAGAGCGTGAGGCGGTGGGTTAAACGCCATCAGGACGTCAGATCAGAGCGGCGCCTGTGGAGGATTTAACGCCTTCATTTCAGTCATAACTGACTTCCTGTTCCACCTGCTGGGGCGGGTACTACACCGCAGGAAGTGACACGTCATCCTCATCCCTCTGTGGATGTCAATATCATTTTGATATTCAAACATATATATATTCAGGGGTGAAGTAATTAATTACAAATACTCAAATCAAGTAGTCGTTCTTTTTTTTGTTTGTTTTTTTTGGTGGTGGGGGGGTTACTTGTATTTTTATGAGTTAATTTTTAGGTTTGTACTTTTATTTGTTCTAAAGTAATCACTATACCATGTAACCTACCTCGTTACTTTTGAAATAATTGAGTACTAAGTACAGTTTTAATTCATTTCCAGACCTTTTATCTGCATTGTTGTAGCCAATAAGGTGATTTGATAAAAAAAAAAACAAGCCAAGAAAAACCAGGACATATGGAGGAAAAACAAAAAAGGATGTTAATGATTGATCTTTAATTAATTTTGCGTTATGTTTTCACTGCTTATATCTATTCTGAAAATATAAACATATATCTGTCTGTCCAGGGGGAATGATGAACATATACACATGAATGAGGCAAATCCTCCGCTCGCTCCTAAAGACGTTTATCTGTGCGGCGCATTAATGTCTATGGTTAAACCTCTTCACCTCCACGGCCTCATGGCGCTCAGGTCTTCTGGGTAATTTCTCTATTAGAGGGTCGTTTATTGGCTAACAGGCCTGTCACTCACTCCTACAGGAACCAATCACCTTAACCTTCACAGGAAGCAGCTGCAGCCATTTAGATCATTGGAGAGAACAGTTTATGAAGCTGAGTCTTCATTCATTCATGTGGTTCCTGGTCTTTGGTCCTAGTTTTGGGGTGAATTCCACTTCCTGTCTTAACCCTCAATCTCTAAAATGCTCCCGTGAAGTGTAAGTTTGTCCTGATTCTCAGAAAGTTGAGGTTGAGGGTTAAGTTTGAGGCTGTTTCTCCCTCAATACTGAGATTCTCAGACACCACCCTTGGGACTAAGGGACACCCAGAATGCATTGCGTATTTTCAGTAAATAAACATGGCGTCCAAAGCGGCAGAGAAGGCGAGCTACAGATATAGTATTTTCTTTGTTAATGGAGATATAAATATTAGGAAAACCATTGTATTATCTTAGTTTAGACCCATTTTATGGATTATTTACCTCGTTGTTGCATAACATTTATTTTTATTTTACGATCTTTTGTCAATAGCGTCCGGTGCGGACAAGCCATGTTGTTATAGTTTAAGTTAGTTAACGTTACAAAATGGTCATTTTTCTCTGTGGTAATGTAATTGTTTATCAAGATAACAGCCTATATAACAGCTTGTGCCCATAATGGTATAAGATGACCGGGCTAATGTCGTCTCCTGTAGCCGCTGAGTTATGTAACGATAGTTATAGCTGGTGTTTACCTTTCAATAAACTATGGTTTGCTGTGACAGCTGAATATGTCCGTGGTTGTGTTATTTATACAGATATTTTTTTGATAACACTAACCGAAGGAATAACTGACAGACAGTCCACAACAATTTCACTTGCATTTAAGGGGTGTCCCATTTCTAAGTCACAAGATAAACCTGAACACTTGGTTTAGAGGGCGACTAAGATTGAGGGTTAAGACAGGAACTGGAGTTGGGCCTTTATTCATTCATTCATGTGGTCCTGGTCTTTGGTCCTGGTCTTTGGTCCTGGTCTGGTTCTTCAGTCTTTAGTCTTGATGCGTTTCCTTGGCTCCGCCTCCTCTGACCTCGTGGTTATTTCCTGTGTGTCTCTGTTTCCTCCATCTTTTTTCTCCTCTGGGTCCATAACTGACAGAGCGTGAGGGAAAATGGCGGCTGCTCGTGTCACGGCGTGCAGATCTGCCGCTAATTCGACGCCTTGAAGCGAAGCCCGGCTCACTTCTGTTCTCTGATTTCAAACAAGTGTCCCGAGCGGCGTGCGCTGTGGCGTGTGTGAGCGGCGTGCACGGCGGCGGCGTGTGCCATGACTGAGTTATTATCTGTGTACTTCATAATGTTTCTGACAATATGTTCGCCTGTGTGTGGCCCCCCCGCCGGGAACAGATGGGGCCTTTTACTTTCTTTTCCACATCAACCAGGACGACTTCTTTGTGCCAACGCCACCTGCCGCTCCCGCCGCTCCTGCCGCTCGCTCCTAATTATTTATGTTGCTAACACGCAGCAGGACCTGTTATCAGTTGGACGGCGTCTTAATAAAGGACGGCACGTCAACATATTGACACCGTGTTCGAGGGGGAAGCGTATCAGGAGGCGGGCGGCGGCGGCGGAGCGGAGCAGGCCATGTGCCAACACCTCCTGATCTGACCTCCTTTTGTTCCCGCGCCTCCTCTCAGCCAAACATCTGAGGAAACATGCGAGGATAATTAGCTCAGGCCCATTAAAAAGTCAAATACACAGAATACATTATCATTGAGGCCGCCATCGCCATCGCCGCCGCCACCGCCACGCTGACGGGCGCCGCCGCCCCGTGACAGAGAAGGACGACGAGTCCGAGAGCGAAAGGAAGAGACCTCAGAGCGAGGGAGACGTGTGTGTGCAGGTGTGATCACACCTGCTCATGTTTCTGTTCACACACACACACACACACACACACACACACACACACACACAGATTCTCCAGGTCACCAACACTTCAGACTTTTATTGTTGAGCAGTTTTCATACATGAGATGATCGAACAAAGTGCTGAACAAACTAAAAGAGTTTTAAAAAAAAGAGTTAATGAAGGTGTGTGTGCGTGTGTGTGTGTGTGTGTGTGAAGGTAGAATGAGGAGTTAAAACTCAAGACAAAAGAACAAAACAACCACTTTAACAGAAAAATTAAGACAATAAAATACTAATAGAAGTGGCTGAAAATAAATAAATAAGAAAATAAAAAGGAAGTAAACACTGATGATTTTATATATATATACACACACATACTGCCAAAAAATAAAAAATAAAGGGAAAACTCCAAGTATATCGCACTTGTGTAAAATTAATTTGTCCATTAACTTTAATTTTCATGAATCATTTTATGTCATTTTGTTCTTAACACTATTATATTTAAAAAAAAAAAAAAATTCAGAATATTTTGTTCTCAGATCTCAGATGTTTTCTTGAGTGGTGTTTATAGAAATCAGCTTATTAAAGCAGTGAAAATAACGTGAACAGATTAACTTAAGTTTCTAAATTCACTCTAAACTGGCTTCAGCTGGTTAAAACGTCTGTTAGCTCGATGCTATCATTGAATGGGAAACGCCATTGACGGGCTAAGGAAGTTAGCATCGCTGTTATGAACAGATTTAAAAACTTCACAAACACAAGAAACACTTTTCACTCCGATACTCACAGGAATGTGCTTCCTAACCCCAAGATATTGATGATAAAGTGATGATCAAACGATGATAAATGTGTAAATAAAGTGTTTACAGCTGCTGCTGCTGCTGGCTCAAAGCTATGGAAGCCCTGAAGGGCCAAAACACACAAACTCAAAGTCAAACCAAACAAAAACAATGTGACAAAGGAAGCACAGTATAAATATAAAATAGATAAATAACATGACTTTAAATAGATCAGGATCAAAACTGAATGAATAAGTAAAACTCACCTGAAAGGTAGATTTTTCACTTTGCTTTTAAAAATATTTACCTGAGTTTCTCTGAAGATCTGAAACTTGTGAAAAGAGATTTTACAGGAAACTGAAGCTTTGACGCTGATTCTCCTTAAAACAGAAACTATCTCAGTTTTTACTGCTCGGCATCGTTTTGCACTAAAATAATTTCATAAAACATTTTCTTTAACTTCTGTAAACACAGAAACAGAAGCTGCTCATTTTATTCAGATCGAATAAAACACGTTCAACACCTGTTCACTCAGAAACAACAGGTGAGAAAAAAACTTATTCCCTGGTTAGAAAACACAACAGAGCACAACAGCAGGGGCGTTTTTAAGGGGGGGGGGGGTCCAGGCCCACCCTAAAAACATCTTTCTTTTTCTTCCTTAACCCTCTGATGCATTAATTATGAAAGTCAGTGCTTTTACATTTTTCCCTTGAGTGATTTTTTATTTGTCTTAAAGCAAGAAAACAAAGTTTCCATTTTTTTCTTCAAATATTTGTAACTGAGCGTTCAACTTAAAACAGAGTAAACTTGATGTAAATATGTAATGTAAAAATACGTAATTTCATGAATTACCTTTTTTTCACTGCTTTGCGAAACATTTGAACTCTTTTTCATTCATTTTAACACTGAATAAATTATAGTTTATAAGCTTTTCACCCTCATATATTTGTTTATAACTTTTTTAAAAATATATTTATGTTTGGGAAAAAAATTGAAAACATTTTTCAGGCCCTAAAAAGAATAAAAAATATCCTGACACAGACTAATATGAATTTCCATATTATATATTATATATTATGAATATTTTGTAGTGACCACTATGCACCACATTAAAATATTAGTATGATGATGTTTAATAAGAGCCACTTAAAGCAAAAATAAACACATAAATAAATTGGTAAAATTGCCCCCTTGGATTAATTTGATCATTTTGAGTTTACTTAGAACAATTTTTGGTCTTTTTTGGATTTATTTTTATCTATTTGAATCATTTCAGTACTTATTTCAAAGCTAATTTATAAATTATTTATCATTTATTCATGAATAAGATCCATTTAACTTCTGATCAAAAATCTCTGTTTGGTATCATCTGTAACTTTTTCTTTAACTCGCTGTTTGGGCCAATATTTTTCTGTTAGAGACATAAAAACATCCTCGTGGGATGTTCACAGTGTCATCTTTTTTTTTAAATAATTCTTACAGTTTTGTCACAGCTACAGGAGATTCAGAGTCATGTTTTCACCATAAATCCTTCTGTAGATCAACACAAAAACCAAAGTTACGCTGTCGCTTAAAAACCCGTCACCATGGAAACCACACAGCTGTTTATACCAACCAATCAAAACATTTACAACGAACACTTTTCAGCTGTTTAACTGCTTTTAACAGTTTTATTGCATATTTGCAGAAAGAAAAGAACATTTCTCTCGTTCAGTGAAGTATCGACGTGTTTTCAGAGCAGAGTGCATCATGGGAATAAGTCACTTTTTATCAGGAACCTTTAAATACAGAACATTTGCTGTTAAACACAGACTTTAATCCCAGTGAACAGTTCAGAGTAATTACACTGAACAATTACACTTCCTGTTGGAAACGATACAGAATAATTACACTTTGAGGTTAAAGCGGCGCAGAGTAATTACTCTTTCTCTCTAAAACAGTCAGATTAACTCCTCTTTCTGTTTGGAATAATACAGATTAATGACTTTGTCTGCCGCTGGGTTCAGAAATATGTCATTGATGAGGCCGGTGCATTATAATAATCACAGATTCCTGCGTCTTTAAAGCTCCCCCTCCACCGCCACGACACAAAGCCTTATGGGTATTACGCTGAGAGTCATTGTAGCACTCCCATTAGAGCGGGCGCTTTAAAAGGGTTACAAAAGCTTTATCTGCCCAGTTAAGAACAAATATATATGAGCCCCCCAGGATCCTCCAGAGTGCAGCTCAGACAATGCCCCCCCCCCCCTGCATAAATCCATAATAGCCTTTAGGATTAAAGAATATGCTCTCTGACTTTAATTACATATTGCTGCTGAGAGGTTTACCCGCTGGGACGAGGACCCTCGCTCGCCGCTCCCTCGCCGCTCGCCGCTCCGGGCGGGAGGGGCCNAGGAGGAGAGAGGAGGAAAGAGGAGGAGAGAAGAGGAGAGAGGAGGAAAGAGGAGGAAAGAGGAGGAGAGAGGAGGAAAGAGGAGGAGAGAGGAGGAGAGAGGAGGAAAGAGGAGGAAAGAGGAGAAAAGAGGAGGAGAGAGGAGGAAAGAGGAGGAGAGAGGGGGAAAGAGGAGGAAAGAGGAGAAGAGAGGAGGAAAGAGGAGGAGAGAGGAAAGAGGAGGAAAGAGGAGGAAAGTTGATGAAAATGGTGAATTCACTGACTGGACAATGAGTCAGAATTATGGGAAATATGTTGAAATCTTGAGCTTTAAAATCAAAATTTTGAGTCAAGTTTTTGAGTCAAAATTATGAGGCCAAAGTTAAAATTTCGGCCAAAAAAAAGTCTAATTCAAAGTTTAATGGTCAATTAATTGAGATGTCAAAGTCAAAATTCTGAGGTAAGAGGTCAAATTTTGAGATAAATAGTCGAAATTATGGGACAAAAGGAGATCTTTGACTTCAAATAAACAAAATTCTCAGGAGAAATCTCAAAAAAGCCAATTTGATCATTTTGATATCTCCAACTGGCAGAAATTGACTTCACTGCATTATCTAATGTTGGAGTTATACACATTTTTCACTTTAAATATAAATGAAGGGTCTTAAATAAAAGTTTGGTGCAAAGTTTCTTCCTCGTCCTTGAGTATTTTTGCAGGATCTTCAGGAGGTAGAGGCTCCAGTTTTGGGGTTTTTCAGAACAAAATCACCCTGATATCAAATTAATCCAGCACATAGACTCCTAAGTATTCACCCACTTAACTATTGACACCCCCCCCCCCCCCCCCCCCCCCCCCCCCCCCCCCCCCCCCCCCCCCCCCCCCCCCCGTCTCTGCCCCCTCCCCCATTAATATTTCTCTGGCCCCGCCCCCGCGTGTCAGAAAGTTCAGTTTTACTCCTGAAACTCGTCTGTAGTCGTCTCTGCTCCGTTTCCTCTTCTCGCTCATTCGCTCGGGCATCGTGGGGTTAAATCTGTGTGTGTTCACGCTGTTTACTGATGACAGCGGCGTCTTCAGCGGCGTCTTCGTCCTCCTCTTTCTCAGCGAACAGGTGCAAACAGGTGCAAACAGGTGAGCTGTTGTCTCTGCAGGTGTTTCCCTGAGTGTGAGCGCGAGGAGGCGACAGGTTGTGTTTGGGAAACTGTCAGCGAGAGCATATGTTCCTGAGAGAGGCTGAAAGGAGCTGTGCAGCTGCTGCTGACACACACACACACACACACACACACACACACACACACACACACACACACACCTGAGCGTGCAGGTGAGCAGCTCTGACTCAAACTCTGCAGGTTGGGATCAAACTACCTGCAATGTNCCCCCATTAATATTTCTCTGGCCCCGCCCCCGCACACGCGTGTCAGAAAGTTCAGTTTTACTCCTGAAACTCGTCCGTAGTCGTCTCTGCTCCGTTTCCTCTTCTCGCTCATTCGCTCGGGCATCGTGGGGTTAAATCTGTGTGTGTTCACGCTGTTTACTGATGACAGCGGCGTCTTCGCGCCGCAGAAGCAGGAGGAGAAAGAGTCGCTTGTCCACGTTTGTCCACGTTTGTCCACTCGACAACAGAGACGTCCACAAAGGGACTCACACTCGCGCTCCTCCGCTGTCCAACACAAACCCTTTGACAGTCGCTCTCGTATACAAGGACTCTCTCCGACTTTCCTCGACACGTCGACGACGACTGTGTGTGTGTGTGTCACACACACACACACACACACACACACACACACACACACACACACCTGAGCGTGCAGGTGAGCAG
The DNA here is from genome assembly GCA_008086565.1 of Thalassoma bifasciatum. NCBI lineage: Eukaryota > Metazoa > Chordata > Actinopteri > Labriformes > Labridae > Thalassoma > Thalassoma bifasciatum. Next base: position 27,804 of record RPOG01004033.1, on the reverse strand, counting down.
CTCTGACTCAAACTCTGCAGGTTGGGATCAAACTACCTGCAATGTCACGGGGAGGAGTTCATTATGTGGCTGAGAGCGGCGCCGTGATTTACGGCCGCTCTTCGCTCTCTTCCTTTGAATTATAAAGTCTTGCAATTAACAGATTGAGAGGACGTTTAAGCGGCGTGGAGTCTGTGCGGGGAATGCTAATGAGCGGCGGCGGCGAGCGAGTCCCCGAGGACGATGATAACTCAGAAAGTTGGAGTGGTGATGACTTCTTTGAGTCCACAGAGTTGGGGATTATTACGGCGCCATAATTAGTATGCAAATGTATTTCTTTATGACGGCTCTTCATTACATCTCATCTCTCTATTTATCCTTCAAGAAAGAGAAAGATTCAATTTACTTTGTCTCCTGTTTGAGCGCTGAGTTACGGCCGCGTCATTAATCTCAGATACATTAGCCATTAATCAGACACATCTGTACGCTTACGAGCCGTCCATCCCGCATTATCGCCCATTCAGCATCAAGGGCGGCCAGAGAGGCGCCGCCGCCGAGGTCAAAGCGGCGTTTGAGNGCTGTAGCCAATGGCAGGTCCACTTGTCCTTGTGTTTTGGATCATTGTCATGTGTGAACGTCCAAGTACGTCTCATGTGCAGCTTCTGGGCTGATGAGTGTAAATTTTCCTCCAGTATTTTCTGATAACATGCTGCATTCATCCTTCATTCATCAGTTTGGACCAAGTTTCCTGAGCCTTTGTAGCTCACACATCCCCAAAACATCAGTGATCCACCTCCGTGTTTCACAGTAGGAATGGTGGACCTTTCATCATAGGCCTTGTTGACTCCTCTCCAAATGGAACAATGTTTATGGTTGTGGACAAAAAGTTCACTTTTGCTCTCATCACTCCAAATGACTTTGTTCCAGAAGTTTTGAGGCTTGTCTCTGTGCTGTTTGGCGTATTGTAAGCAGGAAACTTTGTGGCATTTGTGTAGAAATGTCTTTCTTCAGCCCATTTTTCCTCAAGTGCCTCCTTATTGTGCATCTTGAAACCTTTTGACTCTCCAGGTTGTTTCGTCATTTTCTTGCCATTTTTGTTGACTTTGGCCCATTTTTGATGCTTTTCACTTCTTTTTGCCACTTGTGGATCATTTGTTGTTACCGTCTGACTATTTTCCAACTTTTATCTTGTTTTTTGTTGACTTTAGCCTTTTTTTAACCAAATTCTACTTTTTTTTTGTCATTTTTTCACCATTTTATCTACTTTCTGAATTTTTTCCAAGTTTTCCCCAAATTTTCTTGCCATTTTTTGTTGCTTTTTGGCCATTTTGGTCACTGTCCACCTATTTTTGCCACTTTTGACCCGTTTGTGCTACTGTCTGGGTGTTTTCCAGGTTTTGGCCCAATTTTCTTGCTGATTTTGTTGCTTTTTGGCAATTTTTTCCAACTTAAACTAAGTTTTATTCCTACTCTTTGCTGTTTTGGCTCATTTCTCCACTTGTATAGTTTCTTTTGTAAAGGTAGTTTTTAACAGTTTGTCTCTTTGGTTGAGTAACACATCTTGAAACAGCCAGACCACATTCTTTCAGAGAGTCCTGTATTTCAGCTGAAGTTATTTGTGGGTTTTTCTTTGCATCCAGAACAATTTTCCTGTCAGTTGTAGCTGAAATGTTTGTTGGTCTACCTGACCGTGGTTTGGTTTCAACAGAATCCCTCATTTTCCACTTCTTCATTAGAGTTTGAACTCTGCTTATTGGCATCCTCAGTTCCTTGGATATCTTTTTATATCCCTTTCCTCTTTTATACAGTTGGATTCACTTTTCCTGCAGAAACTTTCACAATTATTTTTCTTTCCTCATGACTCAGAATCCAGAAATGTCAGTGCAGCACTGGATGGAAGATGCAAGTGTCTGTCAGGAGCTCAGAAACTCTCTGAGCTTTTATGAAGTTTCTGTTATTGATGTAAAAAGAGTAAACACAGTTGTTTGTTCATAAATATCTTCACCAACCACGAACCATGAGAGACAGAAAAGTTTTAGTGTTTTTATTCATATTCTCTCATAAATTCTTCTGCGTTATATAAACGTATAAACTGTAGTTGGTTGTTTAGAAAACAGCGTCTCAGTGAAGGAGGAGCTGTTGTTGTCTCTGCTGAGTTACTGTTGGAGGAGGAGGAGGTGATTAAAGTGCTCCTTTCCTCTGCGCTCCCTCCACAGCTTTATTTCTTTAACCTGCGCTGACGGATCAGAGCATTAGGAGCGCACTGAGCGCGCTCAGACGCTGTCCGATCACCTGTGCCGCCGTCTGTCGGCGCGTGGAGCAGAGATGGAGCGTGACTGCTTCAATCACAGCAGCAGATTTACATTTCAGCTCCTCTCCAGCTCCTGCTCCTGCTCAGATTTATGTCCTCATTCAGGAAATTACATTCACTCGCTGTCCTCACTGTTTGGCATCCATTACACTTCATTATTACCCACGATGCCGTTCGAGCCGCTCCAGCCGCTGAAGCCGCGCAGCATGCTCATAAAAACAGAAAAAAGAAAAACCAAGTTTGTGCAGAGATTGAGGCATAAATCGTTCGCCCCTGCTGCTGCTGCAAACGCTCAGCTGCTGCTCATCATTTAGACGCCACAACGCCACAGCGTAACCACAATACAGCGCCACAGCGTAACCATAATACAGCGCCACAACGCCACAGCGTAACCACAATACAGCGCCACAGCGTAACCACAATACAGCGCCACAACGCCACAGCACCACCACAATACAGCGCCACAGCGCCACAACGCCACAGCGCCACAACGCCACAGTGTAACCACAATACAGCGCCACAACGCCACAGCGCCACAACGCCACAGCGTAACCACAATACAGCGCCACAACGCCACAGCGTAACCACAATACAGCGCCACAACGCCACAATGTAACCACAATACAGCGCCACAACGCCACAGCGCCACCACAATACAGCGCCACCACAATACAGCGCCACAACGCCACGACATGACCACAATACAGCGCCACAACGCCACGATGCCACCACAATACATTGCTCTGAGGGTTTAGTCCAACCAACAACAACAACAACAACAACAAAACAAACACTCAGCTGCTGCTCATCATCTCCTTCTACCTCCCAAGATGCCACAACGCTACAGCATCACAATCCTCCAAAACAACACTCCAAAAAACAGTAACACCAACACCAATAACATAAACAACAACAACACCAACAACAAACCAAAAACAAACAAAAACCAAAACCTACATCACAACTAACAAATTTAACAACATAAATAAAAACATCACCAAACCACCAAAAAAAAATTCCCAATATATAAACAACACCAATAACACAAACACAAACACAAACACCACCGTAAACAACAAAAACAACAACAACACTCGTTACACCAACAGCAGAACCAAGCGTCTCTTGTCTTCCACTGGTTCTAACTGAATCAGGTTAATTTGTAGTAAAAGTTTACTTTGATAAATTTATGTTTTTATTATTGATAAACATGTGTTTGTTCAGTCTGTATTTTGTCCCTCAGGCTCTCCTGTAGTTTCTGTCTATGATCCGCAGCTTAAATAAATAAATTTGACTTTTCTCCGTCTGGTGTTTGACCCTAAACTCAGCCTCTGTCTCAGACACTTTGTTTTTGCTGCTGTCTCTTTAAGGCTCTCCGCTCAACAAACCCCCCTTTCCTGTGATTGGCCAGCGCTCTGGAGCCCTGTGGGGGGGGCGGGGCTTAGGGTAGACCTTGGTGTTTGAGGTCTCTATGGCACAAAGCAGTAACGAGATCCTAAAGAACTGAAACCCTGAGGGTGTTCACCTGTTACAGGTAAACACAGGTGTGACGGGTTAAAGAGCTATGACATCACTCTTTAAGCTGTCACAGGTAAACACAGGTGATGTCACTCTTTAAGCTGTCACAGGTAAACACAGGTGATGTCACTCTTTAAGCTGTTACAGGTAAACACAGGTGTGACGGGTTAAAGAGCTATGACATCACTCTTTAAGCTGTTACAGGTAAACACAGGTGTGATGGGTTAAAGAGCTATGACATCACTCTTTAAGCCGTTACAGGTAAACACAGGTGTGACGGGTTAAAGAGCTATGACATCACTCTTTAAGCTGTTACAGGTAAACACAGGTGATGTCACTCTTAAAGCCGTCAAAGGTAAACACAGGTGTGACGGGTTAAAGAGCTATGACATCACTCTTTAAGCCGTTACAGGTAAACACAGGTGTGAGGGGTTAAAGAGCTATGATGTCACTCTTTCAGCCGTTACAGGTAAACACAGGTAAACACAGGTGATGTCACTCTTTAAGCTGTTATAGGTAAACACAGGTGATGTCACTCTTTAAGCCGTTACAGGTAAACACAGGTAAACACAGGTGTGAGGGGTTAAAGAGCTATGATGTCACTCTTTCAGCCGTTACAGGTAAACACAGGTAAACACAGGTGATGTCACTCTTTAAGCTGTTACAGGTAAACACAGGTAAACACAGGTAAACACAGGTGTGACGGGTTAAAGAGCTGTGACGTTAAAACAAACGTTTGAAGAACAGAGGCAGCAGCTCAGGTAACAGCTGGGACAACAGAGGGAGCAGGTGATGTTAGGGCAGGAGAAACACACACACACACACACACACACACACACACACACACACACACACACACTCTCAGCCCTCTGCTCTGTGAGGAGTCTTCATAAATAATCTTCCAGCAATCTGCCTCTCCCTCCTCTCTCTTATTAATTACTTTTACGGCCAAAATCAAACATCTGTCACGCTAGAATATACAAATTAATTATGCAGCTTCTCCCGTCAGCGCAGGCAGGACACAGCTCCTCTGAGGACCTAAGAGAGGACAGGACAGGGTCTGCGCCTTTAAGGGAACCTGAGACACGTCAACAGGAAATAAAAGACACTTTAACTTTAACATGGAGCTCTATGGGACTGACTCACTGCTGGAGACAGACTCTAGTGGACACTCAGGGAACTGCAGGTTATTTAACATGGAGCTCTATGGGACTGACTCACTGCTGGAGACAGACTCTAGTGGACACTCAGGGAACTGCAGGTTATTTAACATGGAGCTCTATGGGACTGACTCACTGCTGGAGACAGACTCTAGTGGACACTCAGGGAACTGCAGGTTATTTAACATGGAGCTCTATGGGACTGACTCACTGCTGGAGACAGACTCTAGTGGACACTCAGGGAACTGCAGGTTATTTAACATGGAGCTCTATGGGACTGACTCACTGCTGGAGACAGACTCTAGTGGACACTCAGGGAACTGCAGNACCACAATACAGCGCCACAACGCCACAGCGTAACCACAATACAGCGCCACCACAATACAGCGCCACAACGCCACAGCGTAACCACAATACAGCGCCACAACGCCACAGCGTAACCACAATACAGCGCCACAACGCCACAGCGTAACCACAATACAGCGCCACAACGCCACAGCGTAACCACAATACAGCGCCACAACGCCACAGCGTAACCACAATAAAGCGCCACAACGCCAGGATGCCACCACAATACATTGCTCTGAGGGTTTAGTCCAACCAACAACAACAACAACAACAACAACAACAACAAAACAAACACTCAGCTGCTGCTCATCATCTCCTTCTACCTCCCAAGATGCCACAACGCTACAGCATCACAATCCTCCAAAACAACACTCCAAAAAACAGTAACACCAACACCAATAACATAAACAACAACAACACCAATAACATAAACAACAACAACACCAACAACAAACCAAAAACAAACAAAAACCAAAACCTACATCACAACTAACAAATTTAACAACATAAATAAAAACTTCACCAAACCACCAAACAAAAAAAAAATATATATATATAAACAACACCAATAACAAACACAAACACCACCATAAACAACAAAAACAACAACAACACCCGTTACACCAACAGCACCAACAGCAGAACCAAGCGTCTCTTGTCTTCCACTGGTTCTGACTCAATCAGGTTTATTTGTTGTAAAAGTTTGATAAATTTATTTTTTTAATTATTAATAAAAATGTGTTTGTTCAGTCTGTATTTTGTCCCTCAGGCTCTCCTGTAGTTTCTGTCTAATATTCGCAGCTTAAATAAATAAATTTGTCTTTTCTCCGTCTGGTGTTTGACCCTAAACTCAGCCTCTGTCTCAGACACTTTGTTTTTGCTGCTGTCTCTTTAAGGCTCTCTGCTCAACAAACCCCCCTTCCCTGTGATTGGCCAGCGCTCTGGAGCCCTGTGTGGGGGGGCGGGGCTTAGGGTAGACCTTGGTGTCTGAGGTCTCTATGGCACGACGCAGCAACGAGATCCTAAAGAACTGAAATCCTGAGGGTGTTCACCTGTTACAGGTAAACACAGGTGTGACGGGTTAAAGAGCTATGACGTCACTCTTTAAGCCGTTACAGGTAAACACAGGTAAACACAGGTGATGTCACTCTTTAAGCTGTTACAGGTAAACACAGGTAAACACAGGTAAACACAGGTGATGTCACTCTTTAAGCCGTTACAGGTAAACACAGGTAAACACAGGTAAACACAGGTAAACACAGGTGATGTCACTCTTTAAGCCGTTTCAGGTAAACACAAGTAAACACAGGTAAACACAGGTGTGACGGGTTAAAGAGCTATGATGTCACTCTTTAAGCTGTTACAGGTAAACACAGGTAAACACAGGTAAACACAGGTGTGAGGGGTTAAAGAGCGGTGACGTAAAAACAAACGTTTGAAGAACGGAGGCAGCAGCTCAGGTAACAGCTGGGACAACAGAGGGAGCAGGTGATGTTAGGGCAGGAAAAACACACACACACACACACACACACACACACACACACACACACACACACTCACACACACACACACACACACACACACACTCACACACACTCTCAGCCCTCTGCTCTGTGAGGAGTCTTCATAAATAATCTTCCAGCAATCTGCCTCTCCCTCCTCTCTCTTATTAATTACTTTTACGGCCAAAATCAAACATCTGTCACGCTAGAATATACAAATTAATTATGCAGCTTCTCCCCGTCAGCGCAGGCAGGACACAGCTCCTCTGAGGACCTAAGAGAGGACAGGACAGGGTCTGCGCCTTTAAGGGAACCTGAGACACGTCAACAGGAAATTAAAGACACTTTAACATGGAGCTCTATGGGACTGACTCACTGCTGGAGACAGACTCTAGTGGACACTCAGGGAACTGCAGGTTATTTAACATGGAGCTCTATGGGACTGACTCACTGCTGGAGACAGACTCTAGTGGACACTCAGGGAACTGCAGTTTGTCTTCGCTCAATGGGGAGAGAAATAAAATTTAAACCTAGAAGGTTCAAATTTTGAGGTAAATTTATCTTGAGAAATTTGAAACAAAAAGTCAATATTTTGAGATCAAGAGTCAAAATTTTGGGATGAGAAATCCCAATATAGAAAAAAAGAGGTCAAAATAAGTTTTTTTTTTCAAACAGATTTTGATGTAGGTCAAAAGCATTAGAAAAAAATCTAAATTTTTTGATTTTAAAATAAAAAATTCCAAATTTGAAAAAATCAGTCTTAACTCTTTGATAAAAAGTCAAAAGTTTTAGATTATAGGTCAAAAGCACAAGAAAAATGTAGCAAATTTCAAATTAAGTCAAAGTGTAAAATCGGATAGTTTAACTTTTTAGACAATTATTCCATATTTTGTGTTGAAACGTCAAATCAGAAATTAAAAAAAAAATCATGATTAAAAAAAAATTCCAAATCATGAGAAAAAAAGGCCAAATTTAGGGTTTTGAGGATTTTCAGTTTCAGTGTCTGGAAGAAGAAAATTCAGTCTGAGCTTTTTATTACAGTCCAGGCTTCACAGCTGCTGTGTGTGTGTGTGTGTGTGTGTGTGTGTTAGTGTGTGTGTGTGTATGTGTGTGTGTGTGTGTGACACACACACACACACACACACACACACATTGTGTGTGTGTGTGTGTGTGTGTGTGTGTGTGTGTGTGTGTGTGTGTGTGTTAGTGTGTGTGTGTGTGTGTGTGTGTGTGTCAGGTGTGTATGATCCTCCGCTCCTCTGACAGCAGACAGCTGTCCGCCCGTCCTGCACGCCGGCGCCGTGGCGTCCTGGGACCGTGCCCGCTCTCAGGTCAGGACCCGAGGGGGGAGGAACCATTTGGTACCAGTTATGGAGCTGTGGGGGGCCGGGGCCCCCTCCCTCCCTCCTTTCAGGTAACTCTGACTGTGCCTGGCACCGACAGCAGCGGTTACCCATCATGCCACTGTGGTGAAGGGCCCGGTGACCTTGAGACGGGCAAGGCTCCGCCCCCTCACTGTGCGACAGACTGTTTATGAGAAGATGGATGGGTGGAGGCTGGAGGGGGGGGCAGGGAACAGACTGTTGGAGGGTTTCAAACAGGCTTTTATTGTGAAAACACATCTGAACATCCTGTTTACTTTCAGGCTGTGAGGAGGTTTAAAAAAAGCTTTTATTGTGAAAAGATGTCTGTGCATCCTGTTAACATTCAGGTCATGTAGAGGTTTAAAACAACGCTTTTATTGTGAAAAACCAGCTGACTACAAGCAGGTTTAAACCAGACTTTTATTGTGAAAAGATGATTGTATATCCTGTTTACATCCAGGCTACATGGAGGGTTAAAACAGGCTTTTATTGTGAAGCATAAATTGTCTCTTTGATGACATCGCCCTCTTGTCTCTGATGATGTCGCCCTCCTGTCTCTGATGATGTCGCCCTCATGTCTCTGATGATGTCACGTCGCCCTCCTGTCTCTGATGATGTCACGTTTCCCTCCTGTCTCTGATGATGTCACTCTCCTGTCTCTGATGATGTCGTCGCTCTCCTGTCTCTGATGATGTCACGTCGCCCTTCTGTCTCTGATGATGTCACGTTTCCCTCCTGTCTCTGATGACGTCACTCTCCTGTCTCTGATGATGTCACATAGCTCTCCTGTCTCTGATGACGTCACTCTCCTGTCTCTGATGATGTCACCCTCCTGTCTCTGATGACGTCACCCTCCTGTCTCTGATGACGTCACTCTCCTGTCTCTGATGATGTCGCCCTCCTGTCTCTGATCATGTAACGTCGCCCTCCTGTCTCTGATGATGTCACCCTCCTGTCTCTGATGACGTCACTCTCCTGTCTCTGATGATGTCACGTCGCCCTCCTGTCTCTGATGATGTCACTCTCCTGTCTCTGATGACGTCGCCCTCCTGTCTCTGATGATGTCACTCTCCTGTCTCTGATCATGTAACGTCGCCCTCCTGTCTCTGATGACGTCACTCTCCTGTCTCTGATGATGTCACGTCGCCCTCCTGTCTCTGATGATGTCACTCTCCTGTCTCTGATGACGTCGCCCTCCTGTCTCTGATGATGTCACGTCGCCCTCCTGTCTCTGATGATGTCACGTCCCCCTCCTGTCTCTGATGATGTCACGTCGCCCTCCTGTCTCTGATGACGTCACGTAGCCCTCCTGTCTCTGATGATGTCGCCCTCCTGTCTCTTATGACGTCGCCCTCCTGTCTCTGATGATGTCACTCTTCTGTCTCTGATTACGTCACCCTCCTGTCTCTGATGACGTCTCCCTCCTGTCTCTGATGATGTCACGTCGCCCTCCTGTCTCTGATGATGTCGTCGCCCTCGTGTCTCTGATGATGTCACGTCACTCTCCTGTCTCTGATGATGTCACTCTTCTGTCTCTGATTACGTCACCCTCCTGTCTCTGATGATGTCGCCCTCCTGTCTCTGATGACGTCACCCGTGTGTACAGGTGAACCTGTGAGGACTCACCTGCTGTGGTGCTGTGGCTCCGCCCCCTCCCTCCCTCCCTCTCTCTGTCTGTGTCATCACAGCGGCGTTGGTGGATTTATGGCGTGGAGCGTTGGCGTTGGCGTGTATATGATGACAAACAGCACATGCTGGGCCCTGCCAGCTGCTGTAATGACGCGCTAATGTGTGGACTCATTAACGGCGGCGCACACTTTACGGCGCCGTTTTATGACAGGATTAATTGATTCACACATGCATTAAAGCAAAAATAACTGGGATGAAAATGCAGTTGGACGCCGGCCTCTAATCTGTCATAAACATCCTGCTGCTGGAGCGGGCCGCCATTACTCACCCAAACGACGGGTCAGAGCCACGCCGTAAACATCACAAAGAGACGCCGCCGCCGCCACATGACACTGTGGAGTCCAGCGTTCAGATCCGTCTTTAACCACGGTTTCATAAATAAAATAAAGCTTTTATTTCCTCTTCGCTGGGTTCCTGTTTGTTCTTCAGTCATGAATAATAATTAAACACAATCATTTCTTCAAACGAGCCGTTAAATGAAACATTAATCTGATAAAGCTTCCTGCCGAGCGGATTAAACTTCAGACCCAACACTTTCTGCGTCGTTACAGTAACCGCGGAGGTTTACGCTCTTTTTTTCAGCAACTAAACGATCAATTAACGTCAGATTAACACGTTTGAAGATGGAAATCAGAGTTTCTCTGCTGAATAAACACCAGAGAAAAAAAGAGTGAATGAACCTGTCTGTGGAGAATTACACTGAATAACAACAATAATCCATCATTTATTCATTTATTCACTTCAGTAACTCCACTTAATCAGATCCACATGAGTCAGTGATTTTCTTTAAGGAGCTTTACTTTGTCAGGAACCTCATTTTCAACACGAATTAGAAATAAAACAAAATAAAAAACTGCTCTGGCTGAAATTATGGCACTTGTACAAAGCAATGACCAGAAAAAGATCATTTCCTTGCAGTGAATGGGCTGAAACGCTGACACTGAATGAGTAAAAAGAGAAAATGCAGAAATGATTTGCTTAAAGCAGAGAAACAAATCTCTGACCCTGTGAAAAACAAGTTTCTTTAACAAGTGAAACAAAGCTGAAAATATAGATTCCTGGGAAAACACAAGTGCAGATCATTGTGAAACTAAGCTGAAAATCTGGAGCCTGTGTTTTAAAAAAAGCCCAAGTAGAGAAATGAAGCTGAAAATGAAGTAATGTGAAATA
>RPOG01004033.1:9263-11763 GCA_008086565.1 Thalassoma bifasciatum | reverse complement strand
GTGTCGTTACAGCAGCCAATCAAACGCAGAGCTCTGTCTCAGTTTTGCAGGATGTCAGAGCTTTAACAGCAGATTTGCCAAGTTTGTTATAAAATAGTTATTGATAAGTTTGGAGCTCACTCTAATAAATAAACTTATATTTGTTGACTGATTCATTTCCAGAGTGAAGAAGCTGAAACAGACGAGATCTGACTGAGAATCTGAGATTTTTATTCGGCTGATTTAACCTCATCATTCTGAAGAAGAAGAAGAAGAAGAAGAAGAAGGAAAGGAGCAGTTTCTTTCTCCTCTGGTTCATTTTTGTGGTTCAATAAAACTTCAGCTGCTCTGGTTTTCTCCTCTCTGATCAGACCCCCCCNGTTGTGGATGAGGGTCTTTATTTTCTCAGATGGTAAAACTGACCATTCTTCTTGGCAAAAAGCCTCCAGTTCCTGTAAATTCTTGCTCTGTCTTGCATGAACTGCAGGTTTGAGATCTCCCCAGAGTGGCTCAATGATATTGAGGTCAGGAGACTGAGATGGCCACTCCAGAACCTTCACTTTATTCTGCTGTAGCCAATGGCAGGCCCACTTGTCCTTGTGTTTTGGATCATTGTCATGTGTGAACGTCCAAGTACGTCTCATGTGCAGCTTCTGGGCTGATGAGTGTAAATTTTCCTCCAGTATTTTCTGATAACATGCTGCATTCATCCTTCATTCATCAGTTTGGACCAAGTTTCCTGAGCCTTTGTAGCTCACACATCCCCAAAACATCAGTGATCCACCTCCGTGTTTCACAGTAGGAATGGTGGACCTTTCATCATAGGCCTTGTTGACTCCTCTCCAAATGGAACAATGTTTATGGTTGTGGACAAAAAGTTCACTTTTGCTCTCATCACTCCAAATGACTTTGTTCCAGAAGTTTTGAGGCTTGTCTCTGTGCTGTTTGGTGTATTGTAAGCAGGAAACTTTGTGGCATTTGTGTAGAAATGTCTTTCTTCAGCCCATTTTTCCTCAAGTGCCTCCTTATTGTGCATCTTGAAACAGCCAGACCACATTCTTTCAGAGAGTCCTGTATTTCAGCTGAAGTTATTTGTGTGTTTTTCTTTGCATCCAGAACAATTTTCCTGTCAGTTGTAGCTGAAATGTTTGTTGGTCTACCTGACCGTGGTTTGGTTTCAACAGAATCCCTCATTTTCCACTTCTTCATTAGAGTTTGAACTCTGCTTATTGGCATCCTCAGTTCCTTGGATATCTTTTTATATCCCTTTCCTCTTTTATACAGTTGGATTCACTTTTCCTGCAGAAACTTTGACTCTGAATCAGAAAAAGGTTAAAGAGCGTGAACATGAAGGACGTGGATCCGTCTGAAGGTGACGCTCGCTCCGTCCTCTCTCCTACGACAGCTTGGGAGGCGGGACGCTCGCTCTGCTTTTGGGCGAGCGAGGAGGATCACACACGAGGCGTCGTCTTCGAGCCGTGGACCCACGCCAGTTTGAGAGGGAGCGAAAGTAGGTCAGGCCTTTGAGCGCCAGTTTAACCCTTTACACGCCACTCAGAGCGCCACACGCCAACGACCAGTGAGCAGGACTCACGGACGCCGGATCAAACATCACAACATTTAAAAGAGACGCTCGGCCTCAGGTCAAAGGTCACAGGAAGAAACAGCCTCCTCTTCCTCACTGAGGTTCATTTTAAACCCTCAGGACGCCACATGATGGCGTCCAACCGTCACAGCTCAGAGAGAAAACTCAAATTAACTATTTACAGTAAATATTTGGACATTTTATAAACTCATCATGGAGTGAAAAGAGAAGTTAGAGACAAATCAAACGTCCCATAAATGTGACACGTTTATTATTTCTGCTGCGTCATCACTGAGCAGCTGAAACAGTGAAATGTCCCTTTACTGCAGAAACTCAACAGTTTTTATCTCTGAGCCGTAGTTTCCTGAACACGACTGCGACTGTTTGACCTGCAGGTTAAAAAAGTTTCTAAAGTCCAAACTGAATTTTTCAAACTCACTTTAAAAACAATCTCTCTCTGTTGCCAGATTGCAAACAACTTCTGTCGCCGACGCACATTTGCACGCCACACGTGTGAGTTAATCAGAGATCACAAACAACAAACGGAGACGTGAGCGAGGGCGGAGCTCAGGGGTCAGAGGTCGTCTCAGAGACGTTTGAACAGAACGAGGTCGGAAAGATTCTCGTTAATAACGACATCAAGTTTGTTTTTACAGAAAAAAAGACAAAAGAAAATTCTGTGAAGAAAAAAAAACCTGAACCTGAGGAGCGTCAGAGCGAGGAGGCGAGGGAGCAGGCGGCGAGGAAACAGGCGGCGAGGAAAGAGGGACATCAGCAGCGCTCACGGCAGATGGACGCACGGTCACACGGCGTGGAGAGGAGCCGCTCTAACGCATCACGCCGTGTTTCAGCTCTGAGGCCTGGACCTGAACTCAAACAGCTTGAGTCACTGTCATGAAAACGCCTCAATCCTGGGGGGGGGGGGCGGCGAGGGGC
>RPOG01004032.1:26476-37714 GCA_008086565.1 Thalassoma bifasciatum | reverse complement strand
GAACCTCCAGACAGCCTCCATCCATGTTTTTCAGGGGCTGGAATGTCAGGCTGACACTCAAGACTCCTTCTGTGGACTGCAGCTTGGTAGTTAGCACGCAGGATGTGCTTGTGCAGGGAGTCTTTGTTTGGAGGTAGGTCTCTGTCAGAACACTTTCCTGACTTGAAAAGCTTGACTCTCACCTCATTTACATTCTGACAATCCTGGTCGTATAGGTCACAGGTGAAAGTTTCCAGTCCCTGGAAGAGCTCTGGTGATGCAGAGAAACTAGTCCCAAGTTCTCTGAACAGGGTTATATATTTTTTCTGGGAAATGAGCTTTTTGAATGCTTTGTTTTTCCCAACCCCATGCAAAGCACTCACAGTGTCGCATCCAGAGAACACATGAAAACCAACAAGAGCATCGCATTTTTCCTCTCCAAGGTGAGTGTGTAGCCAATTAATGTCAATTATGTGATTATCTCTCCCCTTGACTGTGTGAAAATAGAGGTGACCATCAATTTTTTGGCAGAATCCAAGAGCCAACACGAAGACATCAGTGTCTGGGCTCTTAATAACCAGGTCTCTGCTGTATTTTGAGGCATAAGCTGCATGCAACAGAAGTCTGGTGTCTGCCTCCTCTTGTGTTGTCTCCAGGTCCTGAACCTGCAGTATTTCAAGGTCAGTGTTGCTCCTGTTCATCTTTATAGCATGACATTTGTCCCCATGGCCTATAATGATGGTTGTGTTTCCAATAATGAATTTGGCAGATGTGCTCCAATGTTGGAAGAAGTATTCCAGCAAGTTTTGTTTGTTTTCCCCACATGCCAGGAATTTTCGCCACTGTTTTGGTGTTTTCTGGTCATTGCCATATATTTTGATTTTTTGAGAACCTTGTTCTGCCCGCTTGTTTCTTTCAGAATTTTTAATGCTGTGGTGTTTGTATGTGTCACATACAAAATGGATCTCCGTAGACTGTGTTTCGTTGGCTGACCTGACCAGTGTTCTCAGTACATGGTCAGCGTAAAGTCCAAATGTTGGCTGTGGCTTTAGCTGCTGCACTAAAGCCATAGCATCCCATATCCAAACTGAGCCTTGCGGAATGTCCCTCACTGTTGGTGGTTGGCAGGTGTCCTCTAGCATGTGCATCAGCTTTGCTTTGTTGGTCTTTACCAGAGAGCCGTCAAAATTGGCAAGAGATTGTGGCAAAGGACCCAAACTGTAGGTGAGCATTTCATCAATGTTAATTTGTCTGACAGTTCCCACAACAATTAATCTGGCAAACAAGTTTCTGTGTGACTTGAGCATGATTTCTTTTCCTTTAACTTTGGTGTTTGTAGTGTGGCCACTGTCTTTGAACGTTTTCATTTTCATTTTTGTTATAGGGTCATGGAATGATTTTTCTGCAGTGACAATCCTTGTCTCACAGAACTCTGTGAGGGCTTTTAAACCTTTGTCTTTTGCACTCAGTAAATCTCTTGCAATGCTGTCTGGTGCCTGTTGGCCAGAGGAGATGTGATGTAAGGCTTCTCCATCCAGCAATGGGTCAAAAGGATTGACCATAGTTTGAACAGCATTGATTATTTTGGTCACATCAGCCTGATCCCTCTGCATTCTGGCACTGTCAAGCTCAGAATGAAGGTATGAAACTGAGCATTGTCCAGCCATTGTTTTACATTCGAGTGTGATGGCCGCCCTCTCATGTTGTGTTAGGGTCCATCTGTGAACTGCACCTTTGTTTAAGGAGAATCCACTGATTCCTCCTTTTGTCTTTGAATCACGGTTGGCTGTCTGTTCGATCACCTGGTCACATGCAGTCCCAGCAAAACCATGCCGTTGATGTCTTTGTGCCACAAAGTCACCTGAAAGAAGCTGCTGATGTGCCATGGGGTGTGTGTCTTCGAGATTGGTCATCTCAACCCAGTATGCTGTTAGATACCTGGCATAATTGATCCTGTCACATGCGAAGAACCAGGGGAGCATACATTGCACTGCTGACAGATGAAGTGCCCAATTCCCCTCTCTGGTTGCCCTGATGAATTGAAGCAGATTCTCCATCATCTCTATGTAAGTACTCCAAAATGTGAATGTCTGATTGGTGGAGTTTTTGTTGACAAATATGTCATATCCTTCCAGCAACTGTCGAAATGCATCAGATGAAAGCATGGCATTGAAATCCTCACTGGGAAACTTGTGTTGCAAGTCTTTTGCAATTTGTAGAGCTGCAGCATGGTCTTCTTGTGTGAGAGTGTCCAGGTATGCCCACCAGCGCAGTCTCTGTAATGCTTCCATCATGAGTTTGTGTGCTCTTAAGCTCCTGTTGTAATGATGTCCTGTGATGACTCCATCAATTGACCCTGTAGCTACAACGTCAGACTCTAACAGGATATCATGGAGGCCAGCATCAGCAAAAATCTTTCCAATGCAGGACAGATATGCCATGGCTGTGTGAAACTCTCCCAACCTGAGGACAAGTCTCTCCATGTATTTACTGGTCTGCCAGCGGATCTCTTGGGCTTTAGCATATATGGCTTGGTCCATGACTAACACCATTTCTTTTTGTTCTAGACAGTCAGCAACAGCAGTGGAGTGACTCAGAATGGTGTTGACTGTGGTGAGGTCTGTTGGGCTGGCATCGATGACCGGCAAGTAGCCTACATTTGTAGATGGGAGAATCATGCCCTGCTTTAAGATGATGTTAAATCCTGTCCATCCAGGAGGGATTTTTTCCTGGTATTCAGACACTTTCATGAGAAAGAAGCCAGCATCAATTTTTTTTGCCATTGTTTGAGCATGGCTGTATTTATTCTGCCGGAAGTCAACCTTAAGTGCAGAATTTTTTGGACCAGACCTCTTCCCTCTTGTGTATGGCAATAGATGAGTTGGAGGTGGATTAACCGATCGCTGTCTTGTTCTTTGTCTTGATGTCTCAGGTAATGAAGCAGAATCAACACTCATGGCCTGCTGAATAATTATACCATTGGTGTTGTGTGTGGTTCCTTTGCCTGAAAGTGTCTCCTCTCCAAAGTCATTATTGTCCCATACGAGTGTGACTGGTGCACCAACGCTGATGTTTTCTGGTATGTATATTTCTCCTCTCTCGATTTGTAGGTGAGCAAGGGCTGTATCATGCTCAAGGACTTGGGAGTTGGATGAGCAGTGGCCCAGACCATTGAGAAGCCCGATGAGCTGTGCTGAGCCTGTCATGTGCCGAACTGCCATCGCCAAAGAGCACTGTTTTGGCATGAGCCACCGTCCTTTGCTTGCAAGTGTAATGATATCCTGACATGTTGAAACTATTTTTCTGCTGTCCTCTAAAGTGACCTCTACACGCTCAGTGTCTGATGGTTGTGTTGAAATTCCAGATGTCCATGCCACAAAGTTAAAAAGTTGGTCTGGCACCAGATTTAAGGCACTCTCAAGGGTAAGATCTTTTGCTTTTGGGGGCCAAGGGAGCTTTGGTGATGTCTTGGAGGTATTTTTTATAATGTCCTTGAGTGTGAGAGCTGCATGATACAAGAGCCGCGTACTATTGCTTGTGATTGTTGCATTATCATGCTGCCCATTGCTTGACATTGCTGTGTCTGGTTCAGTGTCTTCGTCTTCACTTTCTTCAGAAGAGGAGGAAGAGGAAGTGGTGGCAACTTCATGAATGACCTCCTCAGCTGTCAGATCATCAACATATACATGGTATGTCGTTGAAGATTTTTGAAATCTTAAAAAGGGATGCGACTTCTCAAGTCTTGCCTTCAGTGAATTTGCTTTGTAATTGGAAATATCAATTCCCTCTCTTTTTTTTATAATTTCTTGGAATAGTGTGTTTAGCTTGGACAGTCGAATTATCTCTCTATTTTTTAGAAGCTTCTCCTCAACTACAGTGGTGCAGAAGTATTTGTAGCCAATTTCATACGGACTGCTTTCCTCTTTTTGTTTTTTTTTCTTGCTCAGGTACCGTGTGTAATCCCTGAAGCAAGAGAAGTGATATTGGGCCTCACTGGCCACCAAGTCCCTGTCCCGAATGTGCAGCAGGAGAGGCTCATCTTTTTTTTCCTGTGCTGCCAGGAGAAGTTGCCCTGCCGTGACAGTTTCACAGCGTGTCAATTTTTCTTTAGATCTTTTTCTTGTGCACGATTCAAATTTGTATTTGTCTTTGTTACAAATAATGCATTTTGTTGGGAACAGGTGTGAAGCTCTGCTGGATTTACAGCCGTCACCAGTTTGGGATCGCAGAGCCCGCGTCTTGGATGGAGCTTCCTCACTCTCTGCTGTTTTTTCTACCTCAGGCACTACAAACCAGGAAGCAGATGATAACACTTTTAGGGACCTTTTTATTTAGAGACTTAACACCCTTACCTAACTTTGGTCTTCATGGTGTACAATGACATGACTTTGAACCTACCCTCACTGTGAAATAAAGTCCTCTTTTCAACTCTTCTCTGGGCTCTCTTTATTCTGGTGACGTTAGTGAAATGGCAGTAGCAGTCCCTGTGATAACCAGTGTTAGCTGGAATCACAGCAGGTTCCTGAAGTTTGAAGGGTTAAGTTATTTATAAAGGGACATTTCATCAAATGGATTTTAGTTTTGGGTTTAAGTTGTCAGGCCAAAGTCGGCCTCAAAACAGTTCTTTGTAAGAAAGAACAACAAACCTGATTTTCGAGTTGAAATTTCTGAACTGCCTCTTCAGCAACACTGCCTTCTGCTGTGTCTACTCCTCTCCACAAGAACACAGAATGAACGAATTTCTTCCATCCAGTGTCTGTGAATTTTATTACAGGACCGTCTTTTTCAACAACATGCATACAGCACTCCATTTTTAGTTTTGTTTGCTAGCATAAAAGAAATTTCGCGGTTATTTTTCAGACGTGTTGACAGGTGAAAACAAAACTCACTGGACGTCAAATTTGGGAAATCATATTTATTAATATACAAAATTCACAAGGTCAATTTGAGGACAATTGTACAGATGACAGATACTGTAACTTGCGGATTATTTCAAGGACTACATTTTAAATGGAAAGTCTCATTTTAAGTAGAGATTTTCCATTTATATCAACCTTAACAACGGGATATGGAGATCAACGGTCTTTATTTTATGAAAAATGTCTTTCATGTGGACTAAAAACGCTAATCTTTGTTATGTAATCAATTTGTTAAAGCTAAATTTCACCGGTAAATTTACTGACTGAAGATAACTGATGGCGTTTATTTACAGCGGCGGTAGTGGGCTTTAAGCCGGCCGGCGGATTCAAGACGTCTCATTGGATAATAACCACAACAACGTCATTCTTGCCGGACCCCGACGATGGCTGCCCGGTCGGTTTGCCTGTGCAAGTGGCTCACACAAAGTTGTCGATTAACAGAAAATGTGCAAAAAGCTGAGGTAGCAACAAATTTTGTTTGATTTGTTGGAAAATTTAGATGTTGTTCACGAAAAATCAGGTCCTCCCTCGGTGGGGATCGTTCAATTGCACGATAGCTCCTCTCGGCCCACCACCTAAGTGAAACAGCAGCGTTGATGGTTGTGAAACTCCTCTCCAAAGCCATTAGTGATTAGATAAAGAGTGTAGATGGATTTGTAATGATGCTCTCTCGCATGTTCTCTCTCTTTATCTCCCGCCTCAAACAGATGAAAGACAGCAGGAGCCTCATGCGGCCTTTTGTTGTGGACATTGTTTCCCCCTTTACAGGCAGCGTATGGCCACTCAGACACCTGCAATTTCACCTGTCTGCTTTGATCAGTGCTTATGGGCAAGAAACTGGAGCATGAATAATATGAGGGTTGAAATTTAGTTCAGTGAAAGCCAGTTCAGGCTGTGTTGCAAGATTTGACTGACATTAATAAGCTGTATCATACTCCAAATTGTAATGGAGCAGCATATTTTATGTCTTATTTTCGAAGATGTTCTTAGACCAAGATATTTTTGGACATAAGAAGTTTTACACAGCATGACAAAATATATAAATAAAATATTGTCACTTTTGTGCTAAAAATGAAAAGGGAGGGAAGTATTGACGCCCATTTCCACCAGTTAAAAAATGAAAAACAAAATTTGGGTAGATTCTTTTTGGGTTGAAATTTTAAGACAAAAAGTCAAATCAATGGGATAAGAATTCAAAATTTTGACTTTTTATTCCATAATTTCTACTTTTTTATCACAGTTTTTTCCACTTTTCACCACAAATTCAGACTTTTTTCTCAAAAGTTTGATATTTTATCTCAGAATTTTGACTTCTATATCTCAAAATTTGACTTAATATTGTCCAAATAATTAAAAAGAATCTCAGAAAAGTCAAGTTTTTATTTTTATTTTCTTAACTGGTGGAAATGGGCTTCCACAAGAAAGACATTAAGGTAAAATAAATGGAAAACATGGAAGAGAAAAAGTTATGTGTACTGAAATAAAACAAGCATTTTATTAATTACGGGCAAACTTTGATCTGAATTAAAGCAATTAACTCGATATGGATAAGATTTTACGTGGTGTAACTTTTTTTTCTGACTTTGCATCTCTCAATTAGAACCTTCTAATTTATTTGTATTAGGGCAAGCGTCCCTTTTTTTTTTTTTTTTTTTTTTTTTTTTTTTTTTTTTTTTTTTTTTTTTTTTTTTTTTTTTTTTTTTTTTTTTTTTTTTTTTTTTTTTTTTTTTTTTTTTTTTTTTTTTTTTTTTTTTTTTTTTTTTTAAACCTGTTTCCATGCAGTGAGAGGCAATCCTGATACGTTTGTTTTTATTGTATGATAAAAAATAAAATTAAGATGCACACGCAGGGACTCTGTTTAAGTTTTTCCTGTTTTCTTCATGTTTCAGCAGCTGTTGTGACTGAGACAATCACGGACACTTGTTCGGGCTGAAGGTCGCCAGTTAGCACGGTCACATTTTACACCATAACACCTGTTTTTCTGAAACGACCCTGTCAAAAGTCGTAAAACTAGAGTAACCAATGGAATATCGATTCGGACAACACACCGCACAATAACTAGACACTTTAAAGCTGTTTTGAGCTTTGTTACTGTTTTCAAAGGTCGGTAACTGGTCTGAATGCTACACCGGTTAGCTACGTTTAAACCGGGAGTAAAGGTTCATTTCAGACCGAGCTCGCGAGCCAACCGTTAACTACGCACTTTAATTAAAAAGCTGGAAACTGTTTCCGCTCCTGAAACTTTGGAGGATGAACCTGATTTTCAACAACCAGAGAAGACACTGCTGCTAATGTCAACACATTCCACCCCCCAAAAAGTGAGTAAAAATATCTGAATATAAGTATACATATACATATTGTGTACATATATAGATATGCAAGCTACTTAGCTGCTACTTTCTGTGGTAACAGTTTATTTTCCTCCTGTTTGGCCCTTTGTTTATCATTATAATAGTGACAATAATAATAAAAGTGATAGTTATGACTATTTTAAATCATGAAAAAAAAAAAAAATTAGTATTCAATAGCCAGAAATTGAAAATACCACTAGGTCCACATGTAAGAACTTATAAATGCCTATTTCTATCAGTTAGAAAAATTAAAATAAAAAATAAAGTCTGACATTGTTGAGATTTTTTTTCTTTTTCTTTGCTACTATTAAGTCAAAATTTTAAGGTGAAAAGGCAAATTTATGAAATGAAAAGTCAAAACTTCTTATCCCATAATTTTGACTTTTATCTCAAAATTTTGATTTTTATCTTTAAATTTAAACTGCTGATCTTATTATTGGATTTATATCTCAAAATGATGACTTTTATCTTATAATTTCGACCTTTAACTCAAAATTCTGACTTGTGTCTTTAAATTTTGGCTTTTTATCTCATAATTTTGACTTTATTATCTCAACATTATGACTTTTATGCCAAAATTTCTACTTTTTATCTCAAAATGTGGAGTTTTTTTCCTCCAATAATTATGTCTTTATCAAAAAATATGATTTTATCTTAAATATTTTGATTTTTTATGTCAAAGGTTTGACTTTTTATCCCAACAATTTGACTTATTATGGGCCAAAAATAATCCCAACAAAGGATTTCCACAAAAATGGGTCAGTAAAAGTGGAAAATAAAAAAACAGTAGTAAAGATTAAAAAAAAAACCCCATCTAAGATAAAGTTTTAGGTAAATAAATAGAAAAATAAATAGAATAAGATAATTGTCATTATCACCACAAATTAGGATGGCAAGGAAAACATTCAGTTTTTTAAAATAGTAAAAGTTAACTAGTGTAAATTAGCTTCCTTTTGAACTGTCATAAACATAGAAGTTCTATTCCTAGAGAATTTCAAAATTTCTATTTAAATATACTGTACTATTATGCAATATAGCTTTAAAATTCTAACATGATAACCTTGAGACTTCAGTGCAAAAACAGCTTTAATAAATGAGAATTTCTTATAAATATATCATCAAGTGAAAAAACAGGCAGTTATAAGAAGATATATTGAATGTTTTTGCTTTCTTTAGCTGTAAAAAATGTCCCTGGCTGCCTGTGTGCTCATAATCTATCTTTTATCACAGCACTGTAGCGTCTGTGCTGTAGTAAACTTGTTGCATTTATTGATACTGACAACATCACAGTCCTCTTAATATAATCTGTATCCTGCATTCACTTCAAATTACTCTGCCTGAATTTTCTGAACAGAGTTTGTAGCTCGTTTTTCTCCAACCTTGAGTTTGAATCGCTGCAGTTATTATCCCAAACCGGCGCCGAGAGACGTTCAGCAGCGATCTATCTATTGATTTGACACTGGGGTTTTCTTTTCTTTCTTACAGTACATCAGTTTTTTTTCCCGTAATGCCTGAAACACACACATGACCTCGCTGCGTCTGTGTTTTCACTTTCTCACAGAGCAGAGTCTGTTCTCAAATATATTTCTCTAGACTCATCTCTGAGTGGAGGCAAATATAAAAAAACCAAAACAAATTTTGATCGGATTTGCATCTGTGTGCTCCAAACACATTTGCACGCCCTAATTAAAAACTCTGTAATTGAGAAGCATGATGTGATATTTTCTGCTAATTTATTTGCAGCTGGAGCAATTGATTCATAGAAATGATTTGCACACTCTGAGTGAACTGCCGTGGGAGCTCTGAGAATAAAATATGCTTTCTAGTTGTGGGATCAATTTCTTTGCTTTTAAGATAAAGAGCATCACTGAAATTCAACAATAATCCTCCCCTTTCATCTGCTGTTGAAAAATGTAGAATCATTTTGCTGAAAGATACTGATGGATGCCCTCGAGTGTGTGTTAATAAGGCATCAAAACAGTATAGTTTGTGTAAAATGATATGGTTTTTAAATTCTAAGACGTTATTGTCAACTGATTCTAATGATTAATGATATATACTAGGGCTGAACGGTTTCAGAAAAAGATCTAATTGCGATTTCTCTGGCAGATACAGCGATTTCAAATGGATTCACGATTTTCTTTATATCAAACTTTAGTGAAATTTTCACAATTTAAAGTCAATTTACAAACTTGACAGAAAATTACATCAAACCATTGAAAAATCAAACGCTTTTACTCTAATGCGAAGATGAAAAGGAAAACTGAAGGTAAGAATTGTTTCTGACTTTGAGATAAAAGTTCAATATTTTAATATGAAAAGTGAAAAAATCCGAAGACAAAAGGTCAATAACTTCCATAGTTTAAGAAATCAATTTAACATGTGAAAAAGTCCAAACTTTCTCATTTAAGGTCAAAATTTTAAGATGACTAAAGTCTAAGTTTTGAAATAAAGGCAATGTTTGAGATACAAAGTTGAAATTTTGATATAAAAACTCTGAAGATTTAGGTCAAACTATGCAAAATAAATACAAAAAATTAAAGGATAAAAGGCAAAAAAAATTTAAGGAGATTTTTAGATAAATACTCGAATTGTGACTTTTCTCAAATCTCTAAAACCTATTCCTGTTATTTCTAAACCAGACTTTCTAAATTGTATTTTTAGTTATAAAAACCAAAGAAAAATTTTTTTTAAATGTTGTTTAGCTACTGAACTCTGTCAAAACCCAAATTCTTAGACCCAAAAATATGCATTTTATCCATTTTTAACTTATTGAAAATACCTTTTTAGACCCTCAGTTTGTCGTTCAGCAGAAACATCATTCAGCAAACCTGAGTAAAAAAAGGAGTTCTTTACTTTCTAACAGTTTTGAGGAGGCTGCAGAATTGCACGGCTCCCTCCGTGACTTTTTAATCGTGTTAAGCAGCTAAAGGATTGCAGTGCATGCTGGGGGATGCGTCTATAGGATCCAGAAGTGAAACCTGTAGGTTACGCTCGGCGTGGAGCGTATAGGGAAGCGGGCTCAGCTGTAATGGCTTTTCACAAAAGCACCTTGCTGCAGGGCGGGTGGAGGATAGCGAGAACAGCTGATCACATGTGTCCACTCACATCACATTTATCTCACCGGGGCCTTCGTCTGCTTCACAAAAGCTTCTCTCAGCTTCTCTGCCCGCGCGAGAAAAGACCGTAATCAGGCAGAGTCGTGCAGAATAATTGTCCGTCTCTCGTCTTTTTCACAACTTTAACTGATCTCAGCACTAAAACAACAACCGTTTGATTTGCAGTGGAGTGAGGAAAATGTGACAGCGGGGGGAAACCACTGGACCATGTGCTGCCTTCAGTCTGCGCCTCCAGCTGACACGCTGATGAGCTGCAATCAGCCCCCCCCTCCTCCACCCTCCACCCGGACTGGTCCACGCTGAGGCTGTGATTGGTGAGTTATGGTGGAGGAACACTCACCCTGGGCTGCTTTAAGCTTAATGTGAGGGTGTGAGTTTACACATTTACGGCTGTTTATCTCAGCTCTCAAAGAGGACTGAGCAATTAAACACAAATTAGATTAAATCACAATATGTCCTGCTGCAATATTCCAATCACAGACAGTGCAACATTTCTTTAACCTCAAATGTGCCAGAATACCTGATAATATTTTTTTTTTTTGCAGTAGATGTCAATGACTGTATATAGAATAAACAGCGTGCTTCCGCCTGTCACCGTTCTACGATTTTGAAGCCAAAAAAACCCGTTTCTCTAGCCGCCATTGTGCAGCCAGAGTCTGCGCAGTAGAGAATTTCCAGTGGAGCCAAGTAAAAAAGAGAAATAAAAATATTTATTTCTTCTTCTTCAGAAGGTTTAGTCTCCTTTTGGCTCTTTCCTGAAGTTTCTTATATCCCCGGTAAAAACTACTCACGAACGGCAGCTGTCAACTATCGTAAAACGAAACTTATATCGCGGTTTTTAACGTCCAATAACTAATGAGAAACTAACTT
>RPOG01004031.1:0-51333 GCA_008086565.1 Thalassoma bifasciatum | reverse complement strand
TTGAGCGCTCCAGTTTTCATTTCCACTCTAATTTTTAGGCTGTTTTATCCTTTTATTACCTTATTTATTCACTGCTATATTTCATTGTTGTTTTTATCCTCTCTATTGTTCCTGTTTGCTCTTTTACTCCTTCTCACCTCTGGTCCTCATGGTCTCATCATAGGGTCTTGCACTGCCTGAGTTCTCTTCTCTTTTAATTCTGATTGGTCTGTATGATTATTAATTTTTATTGTTGCTTGCTATTTGATTCACTGTTTGTTTGTTTGTTTGTTTGTTGATTTTGTCCCTGCTGTAAAGCACTTTGTGAACTGTTGTTTTTAAAGGTGCTCTATAAATAAAGTTATTATTATTATCATTATTATTATTATTATTATTATTATTAACTATCCAGATTGTTCTTTTCTCAGGATACCTTGTGTTGGAGTTCTATGTACCCAATGAATACTATTTAACATTTTTGAAACTCAAAATCTAAGAAAAACTTCATAAAACCAAACAAACACTGACTTTCTGATAGGGATGGGTATCAAGAACTGGTTTCTTTTAGGAATCGATAAGAAATGGTTCAATCAATCAATCAATATCTTAGCCTTTTTGCTCAGCAGTTCCTCTTATTGATTCTTTACATTATGCTGCAGTGGACCTTACGTCCTTTGTTCTGCCCCAGTTGGCTTCACTTTGCAGCTACATGACAGTTTCCCATGAAAACTCTGATTTGGGATTTTCCCCTTGAAGTTTCACTGAAGAAACTGAACGCACAAAGAAACGTACATTACTGTCTCACAGAATATTCATATACATCTCCTTTTGTACCAAAAACAATATCGTAAGCATGGGGCTCGCTTGGTGTTAGCAAGATATGGAAAATTCCATTCATATGCATATGATCTTTTTTTAATTCAATTTTATCTATTCATGTCTTGAGATATCCAGATCCAGTGTCCAATCTAATATTTATCGTCATTTACACACAATAAAATGCTGCTGACAAAGAAAACCTGTAAAAGCCTTCTTTAGGAATTGATAAGAGAATCGATAGAGAATCGGATTGATAGGCAGAACTGATCAAGGCATATCAATAAAATATTATCAACACCCATCCCTACTTTCTGTAATGCATCTACATGGACATTTACAGTCGCTCCTCTCTTACTACTGAGCCACACTGTTGTAACAGGTGCAGAATGTCTCGCTGAAATAATCAGGGACGTCCGATTATTGACATTTGATTGTTCTGTTCCTGTTTCCACTTACTTTAGGTCTCATTCACATGAAAAATAAACATCAGATTTTTACACATTTTTAACAATTCTAGACTTATCAGTGGATTTTAGATGATTTTGCATGTTGCAGTTTGACAGATTTGACAGACACCTTGTCTTTGTCTGTGAAATGTTACTAAAAGAAAACTAGATTAAAAAGAAAATTCTCATTAACTGTTCAACCCTGTCGAGGTTTTTAAAATTGGTTTTAATAGTCTTGCTTTCGCTGCATTCTGGTCTTGGGAAAGTCTTGTGATAGTGTGGTTTTGCATACAGATGTGGTCCTATGGATGTTGCTCTACTCTGCTTATTCTGGGCTTTAGTTTCATAAGGTTTCAGTCTAAAAACGTCTCTCAGGTTCCTCCTCTGACTTCCTCCAGAAGGTTCCCTCTCATCTTTGCAGTCTGACATCAAAAGACCGTCCGCTGTGTGTCCAGCCTGAGGCCAGTCATGACCCGGCCTCAAGTACGAGCTGGGAAACCTTAAAATCGATTCCAAATGCCACAGGTGACCATCAGGGAAAGGTCAAAGTGGAGAGGATGAGATCCAGTTTTACCGGATTCTCTGTTACTCGGTGGTGATGATGGTCATTGATGGTCATTGATTTCTTTATGGATCACTGATGAGGGGCACTGATCTGGCTGAGACTTTCACCCAAGATTGTATTTAAAAAAGGGACATCAACCTCTGATTTTGAAATAGTTTATCTGTTTGGCCGTCTCCATCTTGAACATAGAGACGACCATATTTGGTCATCATCTTCTTTAATATGTTGGTCTGAATGTAATTGGACCATAACTCTATAAAGTGAACATCATATTTTATTGAGGGGCGTTTTAGTAGAAGTTGGGGTCATAAACTCACAAGAAAAATGTTCAACAAGTCAACTGAGACTCACTCCTGTTTCCCCACACATTCCAATATGATCAGTGGTTTATTTATATCAGCAGAAGCATGAAGCCAGAAGAGTGATGAAGAAGATCTCTTTGTAGATATAGGTTCATGTTTCCACTGTGTTTCATCACTTGCCCAGAGAAGCGGCGGCGGCGTTTGTGTGTGTTGTTGATGTCTGACTTTGTCTTTGCATGGTAGAGTTTGAACTGTCACTTGTAGATGTAGTGATGAACTGTGTTAACTTCTCCAGATTCTCTGAAACTTTTGATGATATTATGGTCTGTAGATGATGAAATCTATCAATTCCTGCAGTTGGACAAAGTTGAGAAACATTGTTCTGAAACTGTTGGACTATTTGCTCACGCAGTTGTTGACAAAGTGGTTAACCTGGCCCCATCTTTGCTTGTGAAGGACTGAGCCTTTTGGGGATGCTTCTTTTATACCCAATCATGACACTCACCTGTTTCCAATCAACCTGTTCACCTGTGGAATGATACAAACAGCTGTTTGTTCAGCTTCAGCAACTTTACCAGACTTTTGTTCAACCTGTTCAAGATTTTAAGGAACCAGATGCAGACATTACATTCAAAATGAGTGAATATTTGGAACAAAATAATACATTTGAACATTAAATATCTTGTCTTTGTGGTGCATTCAATTGAATATAGGTTGAAGAGGATAAACAAATCTATATTTTAACTTTGTATAGAATTGTATACACTGTTTTGTCTTTATTATGGAGATAAAGCAGTTTTTTGTGGCTCTGGACTGACTTTAATACATATAAATAAAGAAAAATGTCTCCTGTGATAGTGAAGGTCCAAACAGGCATCTTTTGTTGCGCCTGTCCCAGCTTTTTAAGCATCAAATTCAAAACGAGTGAATATTTTTTTTTAAAAACTAAACAACTATTTCAGTTTGAACATTAAATATCTTGTTTTTGTGGTGTATTCGATCAAAAATAGGATTTACAAATCATTTTATTTTGTTTTTATTTATGTTTTACACAATGTCCCAACCTCATTAGAAGTGGTGTCTTATTTAAATCAGGACGGAGTTGAATGAAAGAGCGTGTCAATATTTTACATCATTGTATTTGTGTTCACTTCCTGTTGTATCTTGAAGTATTTTTCTTTGATTATGAGGTCTTTTTTGGTCCAGCATCTGTTTTCTCACTTTTATTTTGTAGTACCTCCTTCCCTCTTCTCTTCAGTCTAGTTTTACTTCCTGTGTGATTCCTGCTCATGAGTGTCACCTGTGTTTTGTTGTCACACCTGTGTTTGAGTCAGTGGCTCTGTTTCCTCCTCTGTTGTGTTTTCAGTGGGATCTTGTTTGGATGTAGCTTTCTGGGACACTTTAAAGTAAGTTTTGTTTGACCTTTGCCCTCTGTGTTATCAACAAGAAAAGATGAAATTAGTGTGAAAGAAAAACACATCAGTACAACTTCGAGATAATCATGTAGGAGATATGACTGACTGTAGAATGAGGTTAATAATACATCAGTCTGTAATGACTCTATTATTTCTCTCATATCTTCTAAATTAGAGGTTATTTTTCTCTAAATGACAAGTATCATAACAAATTACCTGCCCTGTGGTGAGATCTAGATTGAAAACACTAAAAAAAGCCAGTAATGGACACACACACACGCACACACACACCATCTGTGTAATGACATCAGGAATCTGTTGATTACCTGTCGTTTCCATCACCATGAAGTTCTGAATGGAAACGATGGCGGCTGCTAAAGGTTGGCCTGGAGGCGATCCTGGCCCCGTGATAATGTCCTTGTTAGGACGCTGATTGAATTTAAATAACATTACAGCCTCAGAGTGTTTCCATTCAGGACCAAAGGTTGCAATAATTAAAGCGCTGCTCTCCACGTCTTCATTCTCTCACACAATCACACTCTGGTTTTATTATTCTGCCTCTCAAACAATGAGGTGCAGGTGAGACATCGCTCCACTGTTTTGTTCCAAACTGATAACATGCAGCAATAATAATTCTCTTAAATGGAGGCGGTTTGTTCCATAAACTTGCAATTTGGGTGTTGTTTAGTTGGTACAAACTCTCACAGATAAAGGAGTTTTTTTAGTCTCCCAGTTGCAGTTGGTTGTGTAAATATTTAGTCCTGTCACTGTAAATTCTTCCTCTTGTGTATTTATGTGTTCAGAGAGCAGCGTGACTCCATCAGCTGGTTCTTTAAATAAAAGATTAGAGAATGATACTGAAGCGGATATTTGACAAGAGGAGGCTTCCTCATCTGTCATGTTTCTTTTAGAGTTTGTGTCACAGAAGCTACTGTTTATTTATTTTTGACTGTGTAAAGTTGAACAGGCCCCACTGTATTAATCACAGCACTGAAAAGAATCCTGTTATAATTTATGTGTTTATTTACACTTCCTGTTATGGTTGCAAACAAAACCAAAGTGTAACATCTCACTAAAGTACATTTGGGCTGCACATACTCTGTTTGTATGAAGCTAAATCTCTGCAATAACTTTCTATATCAGAGTAGAGCGAAAGCAGAGAAAATTATTATATGGGTCAATGACGTGACGTCCCTTTATGTGTTCGAGTGCAATATTTCCTTCCATCATGAATTGAGTATTTCATCACATGTATTTCTTTATTCTATGAAACCTGTGTTATTTGAACACATCTTTAAACTATTAAAATATAACATGTTTTTCTGTGTTTTGGTTCCTCAAACCCCCAAAATATCAGCAGTACAAAAGAAAAAATAGAACATAACAAGAATCACTGTCCATTATTACCACTCAATCATTTCACATTTCAGTAATTTTAAATTGTAATCCATTATTATTTTAGCCTTCAATATTTTTTTTAAAACTCAACAGAGATGGACACAGTTTTAATTCATCACTAAGTTTATTCCATAACTTAACCCTCACAAAATGAAACACAAATATATTTAACATTAGTCCTTACTTGACTTATTTCAAAGATACACGCATCAATTGCTTGTAGCAAAATCTGCCAATGGGATAAGATAAAAGATTCTTGTTTTAAGACATCTTTGGAATTTCAAGAAACAAATTTGTCTTATCCCATTGGCAGATTTTTTTGACTTGTTACAAGCAATTTACACCTCACTTTTGTCTTAAAAAAATTGAAATAAGACATTTTTATGACCTGGTCTGGTGAATGTGGCTCAAATTAAGAACAATAAGACAATTTTACTATTCCGTTTTTTGCAGTGTACAGTCTCTACAATTATTAAAATTCATCCCTGGTTGTTTTGAAAAACAGGCTCAAGGAAGAAAAAGACACAAACCCGCAGCAGAAACAGGGGTTGGTTGGTTGGTTGGTTATAATAACTGGACAGCTGCGGGTCGACCCGTCCTGGTGGAGGTCAGGAGCCGTCTACATCAAACACCCGAGCTCGTGTTAATCCTGCACGCTGCTGCTGTGGGAAACAAGGAGGTCAAAGGTCACACTCACCTGCCACGCTCCCGTCTGTTCAACAGGCAGGTGTTTTCAACAAATCCACTCTGCAGAAAAAATCAATTAGACACATCCGAAGCAATTATCGGGATTTGTCCTCACCTGACACGACTGGATCAACAGTGGAGCTGCTGAAAAAAAAACTGCACTTTTAAAGTCAGCGAGAGGAAGAGAAGGAGACAAGGATCTCAAAATAAGAGAAACTGGTCACAGTAATGAAGGGGAAATGAAAAAGATCCTTCTCAGGAGTGTGTTTCTCTCTGTTTTCCAACTTAAAGTCATTTTATGAGCATCAGATTAATTACTAATCGACAGCTGAAGACTATTTGGATCTTAAAAATGTTCTAATTAAGAGTTTCAAAATGCAAAAGGAAGAAATGAGAGAGGAAAAAAAATGAGTAAGCAATTTATCAATGAAAGAGAAATAGTCTGTTCATCAGCTGATATAAATTGAAGTTTGAAAAAAAAGTTGTTGATCACTTTAAAAATTAGTTTGTTGATGTTTGATGTGAGTGTTTCCAGGAGGTTAGTGTGAACGTTGCTCCAAGTGGTGAAGATGCTTCTCCATCCATCCCATAATGTTCTCAATGTGATTTAGATCAGGGGAACACGAAGGATGCTCCAAAAGAGAGAGATTAGAAGAAGAAGAAGAAGTTCTTTGTCAGATGGACATTGTGAAGTGTTGTCTTGTTGAAAAACCCAGTCATTATCAGACAGAGCAGGGCCCTCAGTCATGAAGGACGCCCCCTGAACAACCGTCAGCGCCTTTGTTCCATTGTTCAGAAAAAGCAGATCATGATGCCCTCCCCTCCACTGTGCCGCCTATGAAACATCTCAGTGGGATCTCCTTGTCATGACAGTAACGTTGGACACCATCAGGACCATCAAGGTTCAAGTTTTTCTCCTCAGAGAATCAAACTTTCTTCCACCTTTCAATGTCCCATGATGCTCTCCGTCAAAGTCTAAACGGGCAATTTAGTGGAAGGAGACGAGGCCTTTGAAGAGGTTTTTGTTCTTAAAGCTCATCTCTCTCTCCGTCATCTGATGGTTATTGAGCTGCAGTCGATTCCAGTAACCAGCCAATCAGATCCTCAGGTTTAGGTGAAATATTTTTGGGTCTACCACTTGATAGAAATTCATAACGTCTGTCTTACACTGCAAAAACTGAATTCTAAGCGAGTCATTATGTTTTATTTTTAATAAAATGTGTCATATTTTTCTTCATATGAGCTTCATTCTACTGATAAATCCAGGAAAGTGTCTTATTTCAAGTTATTTCAGGACAAAAATTAGGACTAAATTGCTTGTAACAAATCGAAACAATCAGCCAATGGGATAATAAAAAAAAGTTTCTAGCATTAAGACATCTTTCTAATATCATTATTACCATTATTACCATTCTCAATCATTTCACATTTCAGTCATTTTAAATTGTAATCCATTATTATTTTAGCTTTCAATATTTTTTTAAAACTCAACAGAAATGGACACAGTTTTAATTCATCACTAAGTTTATTCCATAACTTAACCCTCACAAAATGAAACACAAATATATTTAACATTATTCCTTACTTGACTTATTTCAAAGATACACGCATCAATTGCATGTAACACGTAAAAAAAAGATCTGCCAATGGGATAAGATAAAAGATTCTTGTTTTAAGACATCTTTCTAATTTCAAGAAACTTCTCGGGTGAATTTGTCTTTTCCCATTGGTAGATTTTTTTTTACTTGTTACAAGCAATTTACACCTCATGTTTGTCTTAAAATAACTTGAAATAAGACATTTTTATGACCTGGTCTGGTGAATGTGGCTCATATCAAGAAAATAAAGACAATTTTTTACAATAAATAAGACAAAATGACATGCTTAGATTTCTGTTTTTGTAGTGTACTGCGTCCAACCTCAGCAGTGAGAGGTTTGGATGATGCAGCTCAACAATTCAACCACGTTCAAAGAGAGAAAGATTTTTAGCCTTTTCCATCAGGAGATCATGAAAGTGAGAATACCTGACAGAAAATGACAATGAATCCACATTTTTGCACTCATTTTGTCTTTGTTTCTGGCGTTGAAGCTGAAAACGTTGCTTTGTAGAGCGATTGTGTCAGTCTGAAATTTAATTTTTTTTTACTCTCCATCTGCAGGTGGAGGCCATCCATCCAGACTGCGCCCTCGTGGTTCAGCACATGAAAGCTCAGGAGGAGTGCAACCACATCCTAAAAGAGGAGGAGAAGAAGAATCGCTCCACCAGGACAGGTCAGTGCGTCTTTCCTCAAAAACTTTGCTTTTTGTCTCCTGGTTTTACCGTTTTTATAATCTCGCATACACCTTCAGACCACGAGCATCATTATCATGCGCTCAGACTGAAGGGTCACTCTCTCCTCCCCCTCCTCACCTGCAGCGGAGGTGTGTGAAAGGCCTGAGAGCTGTTGAAGCTTTGACAGTTACTGTCAGGAGCCGAACAAAGAGACGGCGAGCTCCAACGCTTTTGTCTAGGGAATCGATCACCACGCAGAGGTTCCTCATTAAAGGATAACGATCTGACATCAGGGTAACGGCTTCTGACAGTCCAGCTCCTCAGAGAGACACGGCAGAGTGAACCATCCAATAATATCACACAACTCCTGAAATAACTTTAGAAACAGACATAATGATGTTCAAATTAATAACCGATAAAATCACAGCTTCACGTGTCGCTGTTTGCTCTCTACACGCTCTCCCAACAAAATAACCAATGGAATAATTTCAGTCATCACACTCGCTGAATCACCTACTTACATCTATCACTTAAAGGCACAGTGCAAACTTTATATGGGCACTGCAAAAACAGAAATCTAAGTAAGTCATTATGTCTTATTTGTAGTAAAAATTGTCTTATTGTTCTTAATTTGAGCCTCATTCACCAGACCAGGTCATAAAAATGTCTTATTTCAAGTTTCAAGTATTTCAAGTATTTCAACTGTGTTTATGTGTTTGTGTCGTCTTCTGCCTCATACAACACACGAGAGATTTCAGAGCGGTGTGTTTTCTGCAGCTCTGACGTGTGTTTGCTCTTCGATTCCTGCGTGTGTGTGTGTGCTGCAGGTCGTTCTTCACTCCTGTTGACATGATTTCCTTTCTTATAATTCTTCATTCAGACAATCAGGTTTGGTAAATGTCACTGTGGTGTCTGCCTACACCAGATTTAAAGCCATCAAATATAAAAAAAAAAAAAAGTGGACTCCACACTCGGCCTCTGTGAGATCCTGTAAAATTACCCAAAGATCCTCAAGTAGTTTCACAACCCAAACATTTATTTCAAACACTCCTTTTCTGCTTGAAGTGAACATTTTCTATAATACAAACTGAAATAATGCATTGAAACGAATTTATGAATATAGGAAATAATAAACTGGCTTTATTGAGATTTGCCTTTTTCAAATTTTTGCTCATACAAAGTCAAAATTTTGGATTAAAAGTTGAACTTTCAACTTTTTTCTCGTGATTTTGACCGTTTCTCTCAACATATGACTTTCTTCATCATAATTTTGACTTTGATATCTCAAAATTTTGAATGCATTATCACAAAATATCGACTGTTTGGCTCATAACTTTGACTCAACATGTCCAAATTTTGACTAATGTCATGTCATTTTATCTCTAATCTTGACATTTAACCTCATAACTTTGACTTTTTAGCTCATTATTTCAATTTCTTATCTCTGAGTTTTGTTTTTAATATCTCAAAATATTGACTTTCTAACTCTGTATTTTGACTTTTGTCAATAACTTTTGACTTCTTATCTCTGAATTATGACTTCAACATCCTGAAATTTTAACTTTTTGTCTTTTAACTTTGACTTTTGATCTCAAAACTTTGAGGTTAGAGCTCAAAATATCAACTTCTTGTCTGCAAATTTTGACTTTGATAGCTCATATTTGACCTTCTTCTATATTAAAAGTTGAACTTTCAACCTTTTTCTCGTGATTTTGACTTTTTCTCTCAACATATGACTTTCTTCATCATAATTTTGACTTTGATATCTCAAAATTTTGAATGTATTACCACAAATTATGGATTGTTTGGCTCATAACTTTGACTCAACATGTCCAAATTTCGATTGATGTCAGATTTTTGATGTTTTATCCCTAATTTTGAAACTTTATCTCATAACTTTGACTTTTTAGCTCAAAATTTCTCTTTATTATCTCTGAGTTTTATCTTCATTACCTCAAAATATTGACTTTCTAGCTCTGTATTTTGACTTTTGTCAAGAATTTTTGACTTCTTATCCTGAAATTTTGAAATAAAAATGTCTTATTTCAAGGTTTTTTCAGACAAAAATGAGGTGTAAATTGCTTGTAACAAGTCAAAAAAAATCTGCCAATGGGATAAGACGAATTCACCCGGGAAGTTTCTTGAAATTCAAAAGATGTCTTAAAAGAAGAATCTTTTATCTTATCCCATTGGCAGATTTTTTTTTTTTTTTGAAATTGAGAAAAAAAGACAAAGATGATGCATAAAAACAGTTCAGAATTCAGATTCAGGAATATTTGGGGCTAAATTTTTCTTTTTATGGTCAACTTTAAAACAGTCACATGAAATTCAATGTCCTAGGTAAAAAAAAAAAAGAAAACCTGGCATTGTTGAAATTTGTATTAGTCCATACTTGGTCGAAAGTTTGAAATAAAAAGTCAATTTTTTGAGTTTTAATTTAAGATAATATCAAAATTATGAGGAAAAAAGTTAAGATATTGTGATAAAAAGTTGAAATTGTGACTTTTTAAAGCACAAAATTGACTCTTTATCTCAAAATTATGACTCAATATTGGTGAAATAAAAGTAATCTCAAAGCCAGTTTTACATTCTTAAAATTTTTAAGTGGGGAAAATGAGCTTCTCTCCAGATCCTGATCCTGCCATAAAAAAAATCATGACGTGTTTTTTCCAGGTGAGGTTGTATCTTATAGGTCTGTAATTATGACTTAAGCACTGAGATTTTTTTTCAGAAATCACTGAAAAGAAATGGAGAAGTAGAGCTCTCATATTTTAAATCACTGTTAATAAACTTGCAAACTATGTTAGGTCACAAAGGGTTAAAGACACTTGTTGATGTTTCAAAACTGTTTCATATCTTCTTTTGTGTGACTGAACCTTTATTTAAATGTCTTGGTGCTCAGGTTTGTCGTGTTCCCTGAGGAGTAGAAAACAAAAGACTGCTGAGCTGAACCTTTGAGACAATAAATCAATGAATCAATCTTTATTTATACCTGAGAAAACACTGAGGTGTGATCCTCACATTCACATTGACTTGAGCTTAATTACAAAAGCTCCTTCAGACCTCACCTGTGGTAAAGCTCACATCTCTCTAATCAAAGCACAGTCAACACGTTTGCTTCTCGCAGTCAAATCACCGCCCTTCATTCTGCAGCGCCGCAAAAACAATCAAGTGACCTAATCAGGTGAGGAGACGTCCGGAGCATCTGATTGGACGGCCCTGTTGTGTGTGAGCGGCTCAGGTAGGAGGTGAACCTGCAGTGTCAGAGCACATTTCTCCATTATCCTCCCTCCAACGCTTCTGCAGAACAAACTCAGCCACTGGAACAGCTCGTCCTTCAGGAGGACTCGGCTTCTTTTTCCATCTCAGCTCCTGAGTGAAAGCATGTCGATTCCTCCTGTGGCACGAAGCCGGGGTCACTCCGGGCTCTCAGTGTTTGAAAGGTTGATGAAAGAAGCTGCAGACTCTCTGAGAGACAGTCAGATCGTCTGAGCGTGACACAGCCGCTGCCGCTCAGAATTAATTGCACCGTTTGTCCTTCTTTTCTGTGATCATCCGAAGCAGAGAGCTGACAATTAGCATCTGAAACGGCAGGTATGAGTCACCTGGAGCCTTCGACTGAATGCTGAGTGAAGTAAACGCCACTTCTACTTCTTTGGATCATCTTCAAACTCCGTACAAACAAAGGAAGAGTTCTGTGTGGTCTACCAAAGACGATAACCAATCAACTACACGACACTTACTTGGACAGATTTCACCTGGAAAATGTTCAGCAAAACCATCCTGCATGAAGAGATGAATCTCACTGGAAACTAATCCTCAAGATCTAATTGGCAAGTCCAGGTGCCACCCAACATCCAAAATGTTGTATCTATCTATTTGGTAAGAAATTTGTTCTGTGGCATCCCATTAATGCACCTTTCCGTGTGATTTTGGGAACATATTGTTGTGTATTTTTTGGATTAAAATCCCTACTCTAGCCCTTTAGGGAAGAGTTTGAGTTAAATCCCAAAGTCAGATTATAGAATCTATTCTCCAATTGGTGTTAATCCTTTCAGAAATTTGCACTAAGTGTTGGTTTCCCCAAAAAGTTAGAGTCCAGATCAGACTATATTTTGAATCCCCAGAAAAAGTTTAAGTCCAAATGTTACATGAGTGTGAATGCTCATGTATGTGTATGCTCATGTGTCTGTGTATGTTCATGTGGGCGTGTGTTTCCAATGTGGGCGTGTGTTTCTCATGTGGGTGTGTCTCTACCTGTGTGGTGTGCCTGTGTGTGAGTGTGGGTGTGAGTGAGTGGCCTGATTGCAGGATCTGCAGCTGTGAGTGAGGAGCTACCAGGTAGAAGTGCTGGCTGTGCTGCTTCTTTGGGTCACTTGTGTGTGGAAGAGGCAGCTGGAAAGACCATTCCCTCCTTCTCAACCTTGCAACTTAACAGTGTTTTTTGACTGCGCCTTGTGTGGCTGTGTGTTGGCTTAGAGCTGTGTTTTGCGTTTGTTTTAAAGTAGAACCTCAGTGGTGAGTGATTTTCATTTAGTCCTGTTTTTCTTTTGGGTCTGTTTGGACATTTTTATTTAAGACCGTGTTTTTTCCCTCTAGTTTTGATGAGGAGTTTTTCTGTTTACAACTATTGAACTTGAGTTACTTATTAAATACATTTAATTTACCATTTTTTCTCCTGCCTTATTTTTCATTATACATCTTGTCCTGGGTTTATAAATTTATTTGTTCGGCCTGCATACCCCTAGCTATTACCAGGTCGTAACACCAAAGAAAGGCAAAAAGTCCAGCAGGTTAAATCCACAAGGTACTTTATTCCAGAGAACAAAGGTACGGTGGCCGGGAAGGGCAGAACAAAATTACAAATTGTGAAACACTCTTACAATGGTTAAGACAAATTTACATTTTAGAAAACAATTTTACATCCACTAAACAAAATTAAATTGCCATAACACATTTACAAGTCCTGAAACAAATTTACCTTTCGGAAAACAAATTAACAAGACGTGAAACACTTTTACAAACGCTGAAACAATTTTACAAGTGGCGAAACACTTTTACAAGCTCAAGCATTAACCGGGAAGGGAATGTACCAACTCCCGGGATGAACCGGATGTGATAACGGGGAGCGGCAAATAGGCCAATAGTGTTTGTTGGAGGTCATCCAAATTGTGAAAGACCGACCACACGAAAAACAAAACCGCGTTAAGCGCATAATATGTTGTCCACAAAACGGACAAAACTTTACCTGGACGCCGTCCATCTTGGGTGACTGCCGCTCCCTGTTATCACATCCGGTTCATCCCGGGAGTTGGTACATTCCCTTTCCGGTTAATGCTTGAGCTTGTAAAAGTGTTTTGCCACTTGTAAATTTGTTTCAGCGTTTGTAAAAGTGTTTCACGTCTTGTTAATTTGTTTTCCGAAAGGTAAATTTGTTTCAGAACTTGTATATGTGTTATGGTAATTTAATTTTTGTTTAGTGAAAGTAATTTTTTTTTCTAAAATGTAAATTTGTCTCAACCATTGTAAAAGTGTTTCACAATTTGTAATTTTGTTCTGCCCTTCCCGGCCACCGTACAAAGGAGCTGAAATCTGCAGAGTCCAACTAAAACATCAAGATGTGCTGCGTATTATATACATTTCTGAAGTGGGTGTATCAAAATCAAAGGTTAACACCTTTAAACTTTTATTGGTCATCAGGGGACAATCTTTCCCTTTTTTTAAACCCCCAGGGGATTTAATTGGCTGTTGTCTTGAGGGACGATTCTTATTTGTTGTTTACATATATGGACATCTGATGGGCTGTCTCAGAAGTCACGTTTTCCTGCAGGTGCGAGATAACAAAACTTCTTTAAGCAGAAGACAAAGAAATGTACATGAAATACAGCTTTTTCACTCAGATGAGGACTCTCGGGCAGCCGTGTGGGAGTATTTCAAAGAGGAGCAGGCTACAGGCTCAAGGTCTCTATGGGATAGCAGGTGCCCCTTTTGAACACAAAGGGGGGGGGGGGTGTTCTGGTCAGATTCTCAGCAAAACTTGTGGGATTTATTTAAACAAGATATAATGCATGCAAACCCGTAAAATAATGATATAAACCATTTATAAAGATAATATGCCATATGTAGTGACTAAAAGATTGCAATAAAAAGTTAAGACTTTAGCTTCTCCCCGCGTTCTCCTCATCAATATCTTTGACTTTTGCACTTAAAGTGTGAAGCACAGACTAATGCACCATCAGCCGTAAAATTGTGACCATCTGCGTCATTTCCTGTGGTCGACTCTGAACCAAAAGGACTTGACCTTGCACTCCTCTAGACCTCTAAAGGAGAATTATGGTATCTGGTTTCAAGATTCAAGATTCATTTATTCGCCGCCATTGTGGTTAAAGTGTCTCTCTCTTCTAAGTTGTTTGCAAAGTTAAACCTGGATCTGAATTCCTGAAAATGTGCAGTTAAAAAATATTGAACAAATAAATTCAGACGACTCTTCTCTGGAGCTTCCAGGCAGAGAAACGTTGGCAGGCGAAGCTGAGATATATAGGAAGACGAGGAGATGTAACCCTCTTCAAATGATGGTGAAATGATTCCAGCGCCTGTGAGGAGTTTTTACTGAGACTGTTTACGTCTCTTAATGAACTCCAGGAGCAAACAAAGCCTTATTAAAAAAAAAGATGGACTGTTTCTGTATGGATACTTCACACGCTCTTACTGCTGCAGAGTTTCAAACTGGAGGTAGAGACAAGCTGAGCAGCAACAAACTTTATTTCTTCTTCTTCTTCTTACAGATATTTGGGATAACTTTGTAAAACAACTCGTTTACCTGTAACAGTCCAGGAGGCTTCGCATCTGTGTTTTCAGCGCATAAAAAGACCGTTTTTATTCTGAATACGAGGCCGATTTGTGAGCACGATTCACCTGTGGATCCTTTCAGAGGCGTTCATGATGATTCATCGGCGGTGAAAGAACCCGTCAGATGTGACTAAACGAGGGACAAACAGATGGGTGGGCTGAAGAGGCGAGTTAAAGGGCGATACGGCTCATGAAAGAGTGATTGGGAAATTATGAGGCTCCTTAATGGCGGCGTGACAAAAGACTGCGTAGAGATACAGGCTGCTAATGGATTAAAATAATACCTGCACTTTGTTACGAGCTTTCATTTGATGATTAAAGTAAAGATAAAAGTGCACGCTCACTCCCCCACCTCCTCCATCTCCGTGCGGGTTTCTCCTCTTTGATTCGTCCTCTGTAAGAAGCCGATGTCTTCGCCTCCTCAGGTTAATTATCGTAACACCTGAAGCCTCAGACCAAACGCCATCAGGGGAGAAAAAAGGGGGTCGGCCAGTTTAAAGGAGGAAATGAAGGAGGCAGCGAACAGGAGTAAACAGATCGAGAGGTTAACGCTGGGCTCTGTTTGTAAAAGAAACTTGTAATTAGACCCAGAATGAGAACGTGTGTGTGTGAGGAAGAGTGTGTGTGTGCGCTTCACTGTTGGCATTTCCACACATCATTACACAGTGTGACCCTCTCTGTCTCTGAGTGCTCACTCCCTACACACATTTTCCTAATTAATAAAACAGCTGAATACCAGAGATGGAAGGTGGGAGGACTCTTTACAGGAAAAATGGCTGATAATATCATTTTTATTTGCCTCTTTCATTTAATACGTGAATGTTGGATTCTAAAAGGAAGTGTGTAAAATGACTGGAAAGTCCATTTAGAGAATGTTTTACCTGTAATACATTTACCCTCCTGATGGTAAAGACTAAAAATCTTTCTCTCTTTGAACGTGTTCTGATTGTTGAGCTGCAGAAACAAAACCTCTCACTGCTGAGGTTTGACAGGTTGCACTGCAAAAACTGAAATCTAAACAAGTCGTTTTGTCTTATTTATAGTAAAAATTGTCTTATTTTTCTTGGTTTAAGCCACATTCACCAGACAAGGTCATAAAAATGTCTTATTTCAAGTTTTTTGGAGACAAAAATGACGTGTAAATTGCTTGTAACAATTCAAAAAATCTGCCAATGGGATAGGACGAATTCGCCCGGGAAGTTTCTTGAAATTCGAAAGATGTCTTAATACAAGAATCTTTAATCTTGTCCCATGGGCAGATTTTTTTTTGAAATTGAGAAAA
Organism: Thalassoma bifasciatum; assembly: GCA_008086565.1. Classification (NCBI taxonomy): domain Eukaryota; kingdom Metazoa; phylum Chordata; class Actinopteri; order Labriformes; family Labridae; genus Thalassoma; species Thalassoma bifasciatum. The sequence goes on along the minus strand of RPOG01004031.1, from coordinate 35,319 downwards.
AAAGACAAAGTTGATGTATAAAAAAAGTTCAGAATTCAGATTCAGGAATATTTGGGGCTAAATTTTTCTTTTTATGGTCAACTTTAAAACAGTCACATGAAATTCAATGTCCTGGGTAAAAAAAAGAAAAAAAGAAACTGGCATTGTTGAAATTTGTATTTGTCCATACTTGGTCGAAAGTTTGAAATAAAAAGTCAATTTTTTGAGTTTTAATTTAAGATAATATCAAAATTATGAGAAAAAAGTTTAAATATTGTGTCTTGTGTCTTGTCTTGTTATGTCTTATTAATATTAAAAAATGTCTTATTTTTCTTGGTTTAAGCCACATTTACCAGACCAGGCCATAAAATGTCTTATTTCAAGATTTTTTGAGACAAAAATGAGGTGTAAATTGCTTGTAACAAGTCAAAAAAAAAATCTGCCATTGGGACAAGTAAAAGTTTCTTAAAATTAGAAAGATGTCTGAATACAGGAAACTTTTTCTTTCTTCCCATTGGCAGATTTTTTTGACTTGTCACAAGCAACTCAGACTTCATTTTTGGGCCCACCACTTTTTTGTTCCATAAACCTCAGGATCACCATTTTTGCGTCTATGTTAAGAACGAGTGAAAGGCAGGTGCAAACTGGAACAGTGTTACGCACAAATGGCTGAGGTTAAATAAAACAAACTATCAACAAATGGTTAGACATCTCCACAACCCAAGAGCTCTAAAAAAAACTCTGGAAAAACTCTTAAAAGTACAAAACAAATGAAGCCTATGATGTGATTTCTGAGTCTTTCTTTTCTCCTCTGCACGTAATAAGTTCGGCACAGACGCACAGAGAGCACATGATCATAAAATTCAAATTAAAACAGCATCAGCATTAAAAACAGCTTTAGTTTTTCTGTTTTTTAGTGCTTGTAAGTGTAGACTATTAGATGTTTGGAGAGTCCAAGCTTTTTGTTCAGTAGTTTTTTCCGTAAATCCAGACATCCAGATGAGAAGAGAGGATGAAAAACACGTTTTTCTGCAGACTACGGTGACAGAATGTGCACATTATGTTAATTTCAGCAGCAATTTATAAGCAGAACCATGTTTCCTTTTTAAAGACTTTAGAATTTGAGTACGATCACAGCAGTTTTGTAACTTCAAAGGTGTTTCCCATGCACCGAGAAAGATTAAAAGACTTCAACATCCGTTTTCAATTCTTGGGTTGATGTAACTGTAACAGTGCAATTAAAGCAGTTACGTCCTTGTGATAAAGTCCAAGATTCAAATTTATCTCACCTAAGTTCTGAACTTTAATTTTTATCACAAGAACACAAAAGACTGGCTGATTATTGCTGTGCAGCTGATATCTCGTGCACACGAGAAGGTTTACCCATGTATGATATTGACTGCATCTCTATTTTTTTTAAATTTCCACCATCAAAACCTCTCGATCCAAGGCTTCAAACGTCACTTTTTCTTTACTCTCTTTAGAGAGACAGTAGCAAACACTAGTTTAAATATTATATTATCAACGCCCACATTTAACGCCTGCAGTTTTTTAGTTTGCAATTCAGCGCTGGATATTTTGGATCTTCGTAAAACAGGCTCCTTGAATCCAGAATTTTACGAAGATTTTGTCTTTTAAAAGCTTTGCTCTTAAACTTTTTCTCACTCATATTTCTTGCTCTTTTTAAAACCATTTGACCTTTTCCTTTTCAAGATCTAACAATGCAAAAAGTGTATTTTTTTGCACTGATTCTAATATTTTTATGAGGTGTGTGTATAGAATAACTTCACAAAGAGAGAAAAGGAGACAGTTTGAAGTATATTTCTGCAGAGCGTTATCACGAAGTTTGGGTTTATGGAGCAGGAGGGAGGTGAGATAATAAACCGAGGGAGTGAAACGTCTTCTCAGACTAAACAGAACATAAAACAAACTTTATGTTTCCAGAATCTGAAACTCTAAAAGCAGCATCCAGGACTGCTCTGTTTTATTTCTCCTCTGTCACATCCTTTCTGTCCACTTCTGTCTTATCACGTTCCAGCGTTTATGAAGAGACACATATTGATTGAACCATCTCTACGGAGCTTTTCTTTTTTTTTTTTTTACTGTAATACCTGAAACAATATTAGAGCAGCAGGAAAGAACACGACACACAGAGGACAATTCTTTTATTGAGCCGTAATGTAACTTTGTTTGGAGTTAAAACACACAGATATGAGGGAAGAGCTGAGGAGGAAACACAGGACGAAAGCTTTGACCGCCGTCACGTCAGATGATGAACACGCCTCATAACGTGTCGCTGAGCGTTATTACAGGTCACATAAACGTCTGCGAGAGATGAGACAAAGTTTTAAGAATGAGCTTGGACTTTGTTTACTCACCTCAGGCAGATAATCCAATCACTCGGGTTTGATGGCGTCTGTGCTTCAGGCGTCACAACGATTACAATGAGGTGTGTTTATGTGTTTGCGTCGTCTTCTGCCTCATAAAACACACGAGAGATTTCAGAGCGGTGTGTTTTCTGCAGCTCTGACGTGTGTTTGCTCTTTGATTCCTCTGCGTGTGTGTGTGTGGACGTTCTTCACTCCTGTTGACTTGATTTCCTTTCTTATAATTCTTCATTCAGACAATCAGGTTTGGTAAATGTCACTGTGGTGTCTGCCTTACACCAGATTTAAAGCCATCATATTCTAAAAAAAAAAAAAAAAGTGGACTCCACACTCGGTCTCTGTGAGATCCTGAAAAATTACCCAAAGATCCTAAAAGTAGTTTCACAACCCAAACACTTATTTAAAACACTCCTTTTCTGCTTGAAGTGAACATTTTCTATAATGCAAACGTAAATAATGCATTGAAACGAATTTGAGAATATAGAAAATAATAAACTGGCTTTATCGAGATTTGCCTTTTTCAAATTTTTGCTCAAACAAAGTCAAAATTTTAGATTAAAAGTTGAACTTTCAACCTTTTTCTCGTGATTTTGACTGTTTCTCTCAACATATGACTTTTCTCATCATAATTTTGACTTTGATATCTCAAAATTTTGTATTGTATTTGTATTACCACAAATTATTGATTGTTTGGCTCATAACTTTGACTCAACATGTCCAAATTTCGATTGATGTCAGATTTTTGACGTTTTATGTGCCATTCTAATTTCTTGTCTTTTATTTTGTTATCTTGAGGCCATGTTGGACCTCCATACCTGCCAGCCTCTCTGATTCCTCGCACCTGTGAGCAGGCTACAAAGCCTCTGCTTGGCTCCTCCCACACTCTCTCTCACTGCAGCCAGGATCAGCAGCAGGGCAGCACCTTCAATGCTTAACTGTGGCTTTTGCCAGTGTCTTTTTTGTAATAAATTATTGTTCCAACCTGTATTTCGACTCAAATGTTGCTTCCCCTGAGCCAGGGTTGTAACATTTTTGGGGGCTCGTCCGGGACAGGCAGGTTGTAACAATCCCTAATTTTGAAACTTTATCTCATAACTTTGACTTTTTAGCTCAAAATTTCACTTTATTATCTCTGAGTTTTATCTTCATTACCTCAAAAATATTGACTTTCTAGCTCTGTAATTTGACTTATGTCAAGAATTTTTGACTTCTTGTCCTGAAATTTGGACTTTTTGTCTTTTAACTTTGACTTTCATCTCAAAATTTGACTTTTGATCTCAAAACTTTGAGGTTAGAGCTCAAAATATCAACTTCTTGTCTTTAAATTTTGACTTTGATGGCTCATAATTGACCTTCTACCTCTTAGTTTTGACATTAATCTAAAAAAACTTTGACTAGTTAGCTCTGAATTTCTTACTTCGATATCTCAAAACTTTGAAATTTGTCTCTTAACTTTGAGTTTTATCTCAAGATTTTTCCTTTAATCTTATAACTTTGAGATTTCAGCTAAAAATGTTAACATCATGGCTCTTAACTTTGAATTAAAGGTCTAAAATTTTGACATTTTGTGTCTTAACTTTGACTTTTCAGTTCAAAATCTTAAGCTTTAGTTTGAAATTCAGCATTTCGTCGCTTAACTTTGACTCTTTTGATCAAAAATTCGACTTTTTAGGTTTCAATTTAGACATTTTGTCTCTTAACTTTGACTTTTATCTTGAAATTTGACCTTTCAACTTATCACTTTGGCTTGTTGGCTCCAAAATTTGACATTTTTTCCCTTACCTTTGACTTTTTTGATCAATATTTCGACTTTTTTGCTCTAAATTTTGACATTTTGTCTCCCAGCTTTGACCTTGTAGCTCATAATTGAACTCAATATAAGCAGAATTAATTTCTTAACACTGTTAGTAAACACAAGGAAAGAGGCTTACTTCAGTTTACCTACAGTTTGTCTGTAAAAGTGCATTTCTACTTCAGCATTTTCTGTATGTGAGTGCAGCTTTGCAAACAGAGTTTCATGTTTTCATCTCAACATTTTGACAGGTTGGTGCATCAGAATAATGTCAGTAGCTTAGTGCAGCTTTGCTTTATTATAAATATAAATAATCTGTAGAACAAGCTGAGAAAAACCAGCACATTTGTGGGAATTTTATAAAATCCACTCAGACATAATTTTACCACCAAAAAAGAGGAACATGTCCAGGAAAAAGAGGATGTTTGGTGACTGTATCTAACGATGGATGACAACCAGAGTTAAAAACCAACATCACCTCCGTATGGTTACAGTTATTATCAAAAGTAATATTCACTTTTCCTCTTAGAGCCACTGTTAACATCATTGTTCTGTTTGTTTTTAATGAACACAGCACGTGCACATGTAAGATCCAAAGATACGTCGTCCTTCAGACCTGTGTATTCTCGTCTTTTATTCACAGACTTTCAGGTACGTTCTCTTATCGTGCAGCAGAGACGGACAGGTCTGTGTGAAGACCTGGATCACAGGAAGTTTCCCTCTGCAGACTTTAAAGGCAGCAGTCAAACATCCAGCCTCAAACAGGAATCAGTCTGAATCTGTCTCCGTGCTGTCGTCAAACCGTTCGTCAGACCGACTTGAATCCAGGTTTAGACGGAGACGGTTTGGTGTCAGGCGCCGCTCTGAACCAGCAGGCTACTTCTGAAAAATTCAAACCACTAAAACTTTACCGCAAGTTTCAAAGAAGTTAGAAACACATCAGCACAACTTTCTGACAGAGCTGGTTTTCTTTTTGATCAGGATCTTCTTGGTGTTTTTATGTTGGTGCAGTTTACAGAAAAACAAAGACGAGGAAGCCTGTGTCGTCGTGGAATCAGGATAAAATCAAACAGAGAGATCTACTTCTGGCTGAAACTGAAAGAGTTAAGCTGTGTTTGGACAGAGATTAAAAAGTAGTAACCCATCAGACTGAATCCAACTGAGAATTTCTTATAGGACAGTGTGAAACTGAAATAATGCATTGAAACGAATTTGAGAATATAGAAAATAATAAACTGGCTTTATTGAGATTTGCCTTTTTCAAATTTTTGCTCATACAAAGTCAAAATTTTAGATTAATAGTTGAACTTTCAACCATTTTCTCGTGATTTTGACCGTTTCTCTCAACATATGACTTTCTTCATCATAATTTTGACTTTGATATCTCAAAATTTTGAATGTATTACCACAAATTATTGATTGTTTGGCTCATAACTTTGACTTAACATGTCCAAATTTCGATTGATGTCAGATTTTTGATGTTTTATCCCTAATTTTGAAACTTTATCTCATAACTTTGACTTTTTAGCTCAAAATTTCACTTTATCATCTCTGAGTTTTATCTTCATTACCTCAAAATATTGACTTTCTAGTTCTGTATTTTGACTTTTGTCAAGAATTTTTGACTTATTATCCTGAAATTTGGACTTTTTGTCTTTTAACTTTGACTTTCATCTCAAAATTTGACTTTTGATCTCAAAACTTTGAGGTTAGAGCTCAAAATATCAACTTCTTGAAATAAATAACCCATTCATTATTCTTCTAAGAGTCTAAGCAAAGCAACCTTGACATCACTTCTTCATCAGTATTTCCATTTCTTCTCTTTGCATTTTGAAACCCTGGTATTTTAAAGGTGCCATATTACACAAAATCCACTTTTATATGGGTTACTAACAAAAATATGCGTTTTCAACATCCCCCAATATTTAAAAAAAATCCCCTCTCTCCTCTCTTCACTCGCTCCATTTTTCTGAAAATTTCTCCCCAAACATTTTTTAAAAGTCTCCTTTTTCTGTTTGAAGTGAAGATTTTCTACTATGCAACCATAGATAATCAATAAAAAATAGAAATCAATTTTCTCCAATTGATAAAAAAAAGTGGCTTCATTGTAGTTTTCCCCATAATCAGTCAAAAGTTTAAATTGTAAAGTCAAAAAAAATTAGATAAAAAGAAATTTTTGGACTTTTCAGGTCATAATTTTTAATTCATAATCTCAAATTCTCCTCTTTTTTATCTCAGAATTCTAACTTTTATCTACACATTTTGACTCGTCCCTCATTACTTTGACCCAATATCTTGGTGTTTTAACTAACAATCTCAAAAAATTGTATTTATTTCAAAATTTAGACTATTTGTCTACAATTTTTTACTTGAATTTTATAATTTTGACTTTTAATTCCAGAGTTATGACTGTAAAATTTTGTCCACATTAAGTCAAAATTATGAAATACATGTCAATGTTTTTTAAATTAGGTAAAAATTTGACTTTTGATCTCAAAATGTTTGTTTAATCTCAAATTCTGACTGATTCCACTTCAAGTTGACTTTATATCACTAAAATTTGACTTGGTTCTTACAATTTTGACTAAATTTTAAGTTTATATTTCAGAATTCAACTTTTATTTCGAAATGTAGACTTATTTATCTTAATTTTCTTTACTTTAAATTAAAATGTTGCCCTTATTAAGTCAAAATTATGAAATAATTTTTGAGATCAAGAGTAAAAATTTGACTTTCAATCTCCAAGTGTTGATGGTCCATCTCAAAATTTGACTTTGTACCTCATAACTTTGACTTAATATCCTAAAATTGACTTGGTTCTTACAATTTTGACTAAATTTTAAGTCTTCATTTCAAAAACTTAAGTTTATTTTTCAAAATTTCAACTTTTATTTCAAAATTTAGACTTTTTATCTCAATCTTCTGTACTTGAACTTAAAATTTTGCCCATATTAAGTCAAAGTTATGAAAAATATTTTGATATAAAGAGTAAAAATTTGACTTTCAATCTCAAAGTGTTGATGGTCCATCTCAAAATTTGACTTTGCACCTCATAACTTTGACTTTATATCCTAAAATTTTGACTTGGTTCTTATAATTTAGACTTTTAAGCTCAAGATTTGACTTTTTAATTCCAAAAATGTCCACTTTTATCGAAAAATTTTGACTTGATAGTCACCAAGCCTCGACAAATTGATATGTCAGAAAAATGCCAGAACCCCAGAAAATATCATTATTATTAACATCAATGATCTGAAGAATACACTACAGACATTGTGGGGAATTATTAAAATCCCCCCAGACATAATTTTACCACCAAAAAGTTGGAGATTTGCACATGTCCGTGGAAAACAAGAGGTTTAGTCGCCCTAAAAGTTTGTGTTTCTCCTTAGTTTCTTTGTCCACATACAGCTCTGTCTTTTTATGCAGATGATGCTTTTTTGTGTCTCACTCCCATTTCTTCTTTTCTGCATTTTGAAACTCTACTTCAAACCTTTGTATCTGTTGATGAATGATTGAAATAAGAAAAAAAAGCTTTTGAATTTGCCTGATTGAAGCTGTGCGGGGATGTTCACGAATGTTGTTGCACAAATCACATTCACTGAGACCCTGGAGAGGAGGAGTATGAAAGCGTGAACAAAAAAAACAGTCTTTGTGTTGGAGATACTCTCTGTTAACTGAACTAAAAGTCCGTTCTCCAGTTGTCTTCAATTAGCGGCTAATGAAGCACCTGAGCGCTGACACCTGCAGGGATCCTTTCACACGTTGTGATTCAGAGAAAGTAAAAGCTGTGTGAACACTCACGGGGGATTTGTATCTGCTGGAGGGTCATTAGAGGAGCAGATGACAGACTAATAACAGGCTTTTCTACTCCAAATGTGTCACCAGCACGCCGGCCTCAGCGTGCAGAGGAAAATGTTCCAAAAAGGAGTTTTCAAAGTCACATTTATTCGGCGAGATGTTTGTCTCATCACAGCTTTGGCAGAGGAACCTGGAGCAGCAGCCAGAAGCTGTGTTTTATTATGAATGAGTGCTGCTGTGTCTCCTTTAATTGACACCGGGGCGAGCGGCTTTGATGTACGAGGCGTCGCGGTGGCAGCTCCTCATTACCGCTTCCTCCGTCTCCTCTCTCCTTCACACCTCCCTTCACTTCAGGAGGCTGGAGGAGAGGAGGCGTGAGGGGAGCAGCAGACGCGGCGTGGGCTCAGAGGAAGTCTGAGGACGTCACCTCATCAAACCCTCCTCCNGGCTCAAACTGAAGCCTCCAGCAGATGCCCCGCCCCCTGGTGTCTGGCTGCAGTATAGGTCATAAGCCCCGCCCCCTGGTGTCTGGCTGCAGTATAGGTCATAAGCCCCGCCCCCTGGTGTCTGGCTGCAGTATAGGTCATAAGCCCCGCCTCCCCATGTATTCCAGATATGAGCCGGGAAAACTTAAAAAAATTACGATACCTGGTAGAAACGTTTCTCTCATCTTTACGCTAAAGTGGTATGACGATGTCATTTGGCTGCATGGTGTTCAGGTGTTTTTTTTCCTGAGAAGTTAGTTTCTCATTAGTTATTGGACGTTAAAAACCGCAATATTAGTTTCGTTTTATGATAGTTGACAGCTGCCGTTCATGGGTAGTTTTTACCGGGGATATAAGAAACTTCGGGAAAGAGCCAAAAGGAGACTAAACCTTCTGAAGAAGAAGAAATAAATATTTTTATTTCTCTTTATTACTTGAAATTCTCTACAGCGCAGACTCTGGCTGCACAATGGCGGCTAGAGAAACGGGGTTTTTTGGCTTCAAAATCGTAGAACGGTGACAGGCGGAAGCACGCTGTTTATTCTATATACAGTCATTGGTCAAAATTCATCAGTGACACCTCATTTGAAAGATCAAAGTCTCTTAACCGTCTATCCTGCTTTCAGGGTCGCGGGTGGCTGGAGCCTATCCCAGCTGTCATTGGGCGAGAGGCGGGGTTCACCCTGGATTGGTCGCCAGTCAATTGCAGGGCTGACATAGAAACAAACCATTCACACACACTCACACCTACGGGCAATTTAGAATAATCAATTAACATAACGTGGGCATGATTTTGGTCTGTGGGAGGAAGCCGGAGTACCCGGAGAGAACCCATGCATGCATGGGGAGAACATGCAAACTCCACACAGAAAGGCCAACCATGCCCGAACGGGGAATCGAACCGGCGACCTTTTTGCTGTGAGGCTGGAGCGCTACCCGCTGCGCCACTGTGCAGCCGATCAAAGTCTCTACTTTCAGAAAATCTCATTTTTTAATATGTGGCTAAAGTCCACATCAGACTAAATGCGACCAAAACACATTATTCCTCTTTCATTTTTGTAACGGTTTTGAAAATCAGTGACTTCAAGATGCTTCATGCCAGACACAAAACATCCACCACATCACTTCTACACCTTGTCATCTACATCTGAGTGATATTTCAGCTTTTTAGATAAAACCTTGTAGGAGTTAGAGAGTTTTTAGTCCCATTTGACCAAACACCAGGCAGAGTTTTACTCACTTTCCACAAACTCGTCTGAAGATTCTGTGCAAACGAAACCAGCTTCCTCAGTACTCAGTGTCCTCTTTTAAGTCAACTTTACCGTCTTCATGAAGAGGTTCAGCAAAAATCATGAAATTGTTGCTCCAACTTACAGATTGTACTTCCTCTGTCCCGCACATGAATGTGAACGAAGACGCAGGGTGAAACATAAGTCTTGCCAATGAGCTAAATGGCTACAGCTGGCTTTGTGTGAACGGTAAGGCAATTGGCGAGTTTAAGCTAGATAGGGATAGACTGAACTCATAACCTCTAAATGACCAGGGAATAGAGCTGGCCAGCACTGCAGGGAGTGCTTTTTGTCTATCACAAGCTGCCCTGGGATGAAAACTCAACAGAAAACGATGTGGTCACTTTTTTCTTGCAACTAGAGCCTTAAAGGGAAACAAACGCATTCACTTTTGCCAGATTGACATTGAGGAGGAAATGCTCTAAGACTGTGAAGCTGCTGTTATTGATGAGAACGGACACGACAGACAGACAAACAACGGACTTTACAGGAGAAATTTCACCACTTGGAATAATTTGATGAAACAACACTTTTGATATGTTTGAACTCTGGATTCCTCTGGTGGAAAGGATAGTGAATATTCAGGGTACGGGCGTCAGGATGTGACGTAATGACCCCAAACAGGTAGGACGTCCACGTTGTTGTGATCTCTATCAGAGTGATTCTTTCAGTAATTACGTTTTATTGGTGAAGAAAACTGTAAAACAAACTTAGAGACTGAAAGAATAAATGTCACATGAATAACAAACGAGTCACTTACAATCTGATTAAGCACATTTTTAAACTTTCTTTCCAATATCATGAACCAGATTTTATGCTCTTTATTGCAAACTTTGTGTCATGAGTGTCAGGATAATTCCCGCCCTTCTGTTCCATCTTTGTAAACACAATATCTTCAAAATATCTGCAGGGAATTTGCCCAAATTGGTGAAATTTGAAATGTTTTTTTCCTCGTGCTTGAATTTATGCACCAATTATGAGACGTTCATGTTTCTGTTCCTCGTTTTATCTTCGTTAAAGTAATTTAGACGAAACACTGGCGCCGCTTTCTGACACTGTTGAAATGAAGTGAGAGAATTTCATCTGTTAGCGACTCTTTAAATTGGATTATGCTCATTATGTTGCACCTTCTTATCTCATCATGTCAGCATAAATGTGAAATCTTGGGGAGTTTAAATTCATAGTTTGTTGCAAGAAGATTTGATTTCGTGTGAACTGCTGGAGAAACTTGAACCGAGAAGCTTGTTTGCTTGTTTTACCCGTGATACCGATGTGTGATGCAGTTTATTTTCTGTCTCAGGTTGTTCGACGCAGTGGGACGACATTCGTTGTTGGTCTCGTGCTGAGGTGGGTCAGGTGGTCAGCATCTCCTGTGCCAACGTCTCACAGCTGTTCGCTAATAACCAAGGTGAGTCCACTCACTGAGGTCATCCATCACTTTACATGATTGGTTTGGAAGGGGGGGGGCTTCACAACAGCACCTGCTCACTGAGAAGAGTAAGAGTCATACAAACCCCAATTCTAATGAGGTTGTGTAAAATGTAAATAAAAACAGAATACAATGATGTGCAAATCCTCTTCAACCTATATTCATTTGAATACACAACAAAGACAAGATATTTAATGTTCAAGCTGAAAAACGTTGTTGTTTTTGTGCAAATATTCGCTCATTTTGAAATTGATGCCTGCAACACATTTCAAAAAAGCTGTGACAGCTTCATGTTTCCCACTGTGTTTCATAACCTTTCCTTTAACAACACTCAATAAGTGTTAATGAACTGAGGACACTAATTGTTGAAGAACAACTTTAGTTCAGCAAAAATCATGAAACTGTCATTCCCACTCATGGATTGTAGCTTCTCTTTCTTGCACGTGAATGTGAATGAAGACAAAGTAAAAAATATAAGTCTCGCCAATGAGCTAAATGGCTACAGTTGGCTTTGTGTGAACTGTAAGGTAATCAACTCTTCACCTATAAATGACCATCTAATAGTGCGAATACGCTAAAACACGATTGGCCAGTCAAGCAGGAAGCGCTTGCTGTCTATCACAAGCTGTCCTGGGATGAAAACCCAACACAAAACAATGGAGTCAATGTTGCTTAACAGTTCAGAGTTTCCGTTGTTGTATTTTGCGCTACAGGTCTGGACTGCAGGCAGGTCAGTCTAGTAGCTGCACTCTTCTACTACGGAGCCACGCTGTTGTAACAGGAGCAGAATGTGTCTTGGTTTCATTGTCTTGCTGAAATAATCAGGGACGTCCCTGATTTTCTGTTTCACAGAACCTACCGTCGTCTACAACGAGGTTTTGGACAAACATGGAAAGTCGTAATTACGAGCCTTCACAGATACTGGGACAGTTACCCATGATGCCATGGGGCACTAACACACCCCCATACCATCACAGATGCTGCTTTTGAACTTTGCTCTGAGAACAATCCGGATTGTCCTTTTCCTCTTTGGCCCAGAGGACACCACGTCCATGATTTCCAAAAAGAGTTTAAATGCAGACTCGTCAGACCAAAGCAGATTTTTCCTCTCCTGTTTTTCAGCATTCAACAACTTTCTTTGTCTTTTGTTGCCCCTATCCAGCTTTTCTGAAATGTGTTGCAGGCATCTATTTCAAAATGAGCAAATATTTGCACAAAAATAATAAAGTTTATCAGTTTGAACATTAAATATCTTGTCTTTGTGGTGTATCCAGTTGAATATAGGTTGATGAGGTTTGGCAAATCGTTATATTCTGATTTTGTTTACATTTGGGGTTTGTAAATTCACATGTATTTGTAATTGATAATAACAAAAAATTGCGAGCTGTTTGGAGCCGAAAGAGCAGGTTCGTCTTAGTGAGTCGTGCCAAAAGTACCAGATCTCTCCAAGTAGCCGAACTTCCCATCACCATACTATATAACAACTGTTCCATCCTTTCACCTTTTATTTTGTTGTTTATTCACTTTTTTGACACCAGACTTTTTTTTTTGTTTACTGTATTTGCTCTCCTTGTTTTTCACACTACACATCAAAAACATCTTCCTGGAACAAGATGTTGTGACAGTTACATTAACAAAGGGAAAAGATGGATAATGGTAGAGCGGTTGCAGAGGCAAAGATACAAAACAAGTTGCACAAAGAGCTTTTTTTTTTTAAAAATGTGCCAATTTAACCCTCAAAACTTCTATCTAAAGTTTATGTCAGAGGTGCCTCCTGTGGTTATTTCAGTTGGAAAGTTATGAAAGGAGTGACACTGAAATGTGCAGCAGTGTTTTGAAAGTTGAACAAGTTTCAGGTGGACGCAGTAACAGAAACCATCTCCTGCTTTAGGGCTTTTTCAGACTGAGAACACAGAGTGCTGACAGCGCTGACCTGCATTGATTTGTATATAAAATAAACACTGAAAACCCCAAACACAGACCTTTAATGGCACACCTTCTCTTCACACTGGCGCTCTTTGCTTTTACTGTTGAGGAAACAGATTTTCATTGCGTGAAAGTGATTAATAACGCTGCCAACAGAGAAACAAACTCGCTGATCTTCGTTTCATCCTCCCGCCCGTGGCCTCTGCTATTTCTCCTCCGCTGATGTTTCCCTCCATGTTCTGTCTTTAGGCCATGTTGACACGTAAAGCAGAGTTTGTGTTTCTCAGTTTATTTATCAGAAGCCAAAAAGCGAACAAAAAAAAAAAAAAAAAAAGGAGGCGGGTAGATTCCTGTTGGGGAGCATAATGAAGTGGAACAGTTATATTTAGTGTTTCTCTCTGAGGAGCAGTAACATGTTTCACTGGATGTTTTTCCTGTGTTGATCTCATGGACTCGCTCTGCTGAGTCTGAGCGCGACCTCTCCAGACTCGTGACCTTCACCTCCTCCAGAGCCCGTCTCCTCCAGCTGCTCGCGCCGAGGACTTTCTCATGTATCATCGAAACGCCGACAGATATAGATGTGACTGAGGGAACAAAGTATGTGGAGGCATAAAAATTCTGGTGGTTAAAATTCTGCTCTCACATTCATGCACAGACCTTAAAAGTTTGGTATTTGGTAATTACTGAGTTTGTGGTCCAGCTGCAAACCTTAGGTCAGTCTAAGTCAAGTCCCTATTATTGATTTAATTTTCTCCTGTCAGTTTCTTAAGATTTAACTGGTTGTGCATGAAAACATCACCATACTTCTCTAACTATTAAAACTCTCTCATTTGCTCTTGCTGCTGTAGAAATATCTGCAGCCTAATGATTAATAATCAGAATTTAAACTACCATAATTTCTGGACTATAAGCCCCTACTTTTTTTTAACCCTGTGACTTAAACAGTACTGCAGCTAATTTATGGAGCTTCATGCCACCAATATGAATCAATTGTTGCAATAATTCTGATTTTCACTGATAATTTTTATGTTATTTTGTTCTCAACACACTCTATATTGTAGAAAAAGTCAGTACACATCCCCACTAGACACTAAAGCATAGGGTTACCACAGATAAAACTAACATTAGCACCAAAAACGTTGGTATCAAAAAGTAAAGAAGTCCCCCTTTCATTTTCTTTGTCCTGATTCAGACTAAAATCAAGAGTCTGAGTCTTGAAAAGTCAAAATTTTGAGGAAACAAGTCACAATTTTTTGGATAAAGTCAAAGTTTTAAAATAAAAAAACAAAATTTTTAGATAAAAATTTAAAATTATAAGAGAAAGAGTCATATCTTTTAGAATAAGTGAAAGCTTTAACAATAAATAGCCAAAGTTTTGAGATTAAAAACCTCAAAATTTTGAGAAAAAAAAATGGAAATTTGAGATAAAAGTTGAATTTGTTCAACAAAAAAGTCCAAATTTGAGAAATGCAAATTCTTAATTATGAGAAAAAAGTCACAATTCTTAGAATAGGTCAAAGTTTAAAATAAAAAGCCCAAAGTTTAAGATAAAAAGCCAAAATTATGAGGAAAAAAATGTTGGAAATTTGAGATGAAAGTTAAATTTTTAAACAGAAAGTCAAAATTTGAGAGATGCTAATTCAAAGTTATGTTTAAAAAGTCACAATTGTCAGATTAAGTTAAATTTTTCAAATAAAAAGCCCAAATTTAAAGATAAAAATGTAAAATTATGATGAAATAAAAGTCACAATTTTGAGAATAAGTTCAAGCTTTAAGCAAAAAAGCTCAAATCTGTAGATTAAAAGTCAAAATTTTTGAGAAAAAAAGTTAAAATTTAGCCCGATAAGACTTTATTTTGGTAAATCTGAATCAAAATTTTGATATTAGAAGTCAGAAATTGAGATAAAAATTTAAAACTATGGGGAAAAAGTTGGACATTTGAGAATAAATGTCAAATTTGTTTATCAAAAAAGTCGAAATTTTAGAGATGCAAATTCAGTTACGAGAAAAAGTCAAAATTTTGAGACAACTCAAAAGTTTAATGAGTCAAAGTCCAAGTTTTGACTTCTTATCTCAATGTTTCAACTTATTTTGGGAAAAACAAAAAAAAAACCTCCACACAGAGATTTTTAGTTATATATCTTGAATTGGCAGAAATGAGCTTTTTAACGTTATTTATGTTTGCATAATAGAACATTTTTAGGATCTCACAGAGGCTGGGTCTGCTTTTTGGGGTTTGAGAATATAATCATCTTATCATTGACGAAGGAAAGTTTTAGCTTTTTTATATTGTGTTCCTGTTGGATGAATGTTTGAGGAATCGTCAGTTCCCCTTCTCTGTTTTCTTAGACCAAAATCTGGAATCTGAGTCTTGAGCATCATCTTAAAAACTGACTTCCAGTGTTTTCGAGACTTAACCTGCAAAATATGCTTCTAATTTAAGGAATTTTCTCTTCTTAACACACCAGAAGAAGATGTTGAACCAAAAGACTCTTCAGTTTAATCTTGATGTGACTTGTGTTTTAAAGAGTTTAATATTGAAGCTGTTTTTCATGCAGGTTCAGGTTAGTTCCCTCTTTCTCATCCACTCGCTGGTTTAGTTTAAACGGAGAGTTAAAGCAGCTCTGAGCTGGTTCAGTATGTGGGATGTTCGGTGCAGCGATGATGCTCTTGACAGATTTCCAGCTGAGAGGATGATGAGCATCACAAAGCAGAGAAGAAGAGCACGGCTCCTTTAAAGAAAGTTGAAGCCCAAACTGAGTGTTAAAGGGTGGAGGTGTCTGCTGATGACCTGATAACTTCGTGTTAGTGAGTCCCTTCTCCCCGCTGGAGTCCCTCCTCCACAGACGCCCCGATAAGTCAAGCGCCGCGGCCGAGCGCTGAGATCCGGCCTCTCCAACGGGAGGCTGCGTGCAGAAAAAAAACCATGAATTGGAAAATCAAAGAGTTCACTGTAAAAGCCAAGAGCATGAGGAGAGAATTGGCGCTGCTTGTTAAGAACGGCGCTGTGAGAAGCGGCGGCCTCCCCGGAGCCTCGGCCTTCCACCTCCTTTCACATCCAACCATTCACCCGCCGACGCTGCGGCCCTGCAGGCTCTGCACGCCACCTTATTCTGAGGCTAATGCAGCTGGAAACCGCTCCAACCGCCCACGACTCAAACCCCCACGCTCGGCGCTGCTGAGGAGCCGCACCGGCACATCAGCATGAAATCACCGACAACTTTTATCCTCCCTCTCGTAAACGCCGATTCACAGCAAGCGCGGATGACCTTGCGTGTATCGCAGCTCGTCACTTCAGGCCATGGTGGGAGAAGATGGCTGCAGACTCATTTAAATTCATCATTTACAACTTTCAGGAGCACGTTAGCGTTACCTGGAGAGTAAACAAAGGAGAAGAAAGAAGGAGCTCAGACTTTTTGGTCATCAAACTCATTAAAGATGTCTAGTTTGGTGCTTAGTTCAGGGGTTCCCAAAATTTTCAGCCCGTGACCCCCAAAACAAAGGTGGCAGAGACTAGTGACCCCCACTGTCCCCAGAGGTGACTGAAGCATAAGAAAACGTGTGTGTGGACACATGCACTAATAAAGGTTTCCAAACATGGGCGTAATGACAACACAGAAAAGAACAACAGCCTGAAAACCATGTTATGATTTTACATGTAACAGTTTAATATGAAATAAAAGCAGAATGTGTCAAAGTTATTTCTCTGTAATTTGTGAACGAACATTTTTGCAGTCGTGTGCAAACTCAATTTTGGTTCAATACTTTCATTTCCACATTAGAACAAGAATAATCCAGATCAAGTAATAGTCATAAACTGTAGCTCTGTGTAAACGAGACGGTCACTCAGAGATTATCCTCCACGTTCACACATGATATATATTTATTTTTAATAAATGTCAGTGCTGAGAAAGTCTTTTCACACAGGTATGTTGAGCCAAACGGCGTTAGTACCTTAGTTGCGGTCTGGATAGCTGTGGATATTCCCTCTAAACTAAAATCATCTCGTGACCCCCCTCCAGCGTCTTGCGACCCCCATGGGGGTCCCGACCCCCACTTTGGGAACCCCTGGCTTAGTTGGTTCTCATCCCATTCTTTCTATGAACCTGTTTGGTGAGTGCCAAGCTGGAGCTACATCATTGTGTCATCGTAAAACAAGAGTTTATGTTTGCCTGTTATTTTCTCCTAACTCTCAAAGACACTTTACAGAGCGATTAAAAGGAATATACAACCAAATAAATAATGCAACAAGCAAAGTGAAACCAAGATTATGAACAGGTCATTGAGATCTGTGGAAAACTGCTGCTTTGAAAGATAAAAACTTATTAAGCATCTGCAGCATTTTCAAGTCGCTGATCAAGCTGACGTGGACTTTTCTTGTCCTGCTGATTTTTGCGCCTTCTCTCTGTTTTTGCACCTCTCCTGCTTTGTCGTTGTCACCTGAGGATTTGTTGTTTTTCAGGATACGTCTACAGAAACTGCACAGAGAAGGGATGGTCCGACCTGTACCCCTCCTACGAGGACGCCTGCGAGTTTACGGATTATGAAGTGACGGAGCCAGAGGTAAACGACTTTGAACTCCTTATTTCTGCTCTGTGACTTTTCTGTTTTTCCCAAAATGTCCAGGTTTTTCTCAGTTTATTTTACAGACCTTTGATATCAACAACTTATAGGAGAGGCTTATTCATCAAAGCATGTGGTGAGACGTTATCATAAAAGCTTATTTTTGAATGTTAAAATAGTAAAAATGAAAACTTGGCTTTTTAGTGAATCTTTGGGGGGATCGGGGGGCAGTATGAAATCAGAATGGCAAAAAGGCATCGAAAGCCTAAAAAGTAACTTTAAAAAATGATGGGGAAGTTGGAAATTTGAGATAAACAGTTTGATCCGAAAAACAAAAAAAGTTAATTTTTTGAGAAAACAGTTAACATTTTTAGAATAAGTCAAAATTTTAAGAAAAAAACCCCAAAATTTTGAGATAAAAATTTAAATTACGTGAAAAATAGTTAAACTTTTTTAGAACGTTAAATCAAATATTTGAGATAAAAGATTAAAATGGGAAAAAAAAGTTGGAAATTTGAGATAGAAAGTCAAACTTGTTCAACAGAAAAGTCAAAATTTGAGCGATAAAAATTCAATGTTATGTGAAAAAACTCACATTTTTTAGAAGAAGTTAAAGTTTTAGAGGAAATAAGCCACAATTTTGAGATCAAATTTATTATTTGAGAAAAAAGTCACAATTTTAAGAATAAGTCAAGGTTTGATGATAAAAAAGCAAATAGAAGTAGATAAAAAGTAAAAAATTATGAGAAAAAAAGTAAAAATGAGACTCGATGAGAATTTTTTTGGGTAAAACTGAATCAAAATTTTGAGAATAAAAGTTTAATTTTGAGATAAAATTTGAAAATATGGGAAAAATGCTTGAATTTGAAATAAAGTTTGATTTTTCTTTTTACAAAATAGTCAAAATTTGAGAGATTCAAATTCAAAGTTTAGAGATAAATAATTAAAATTTGAGACAACTCAAAATCAGTAGATACACATCTTTGTATTTAGGTTAAAAGTAAAAAAAAAGAGAAGATCAAGTCAAAATTATGAATCAAAGTCCAATTTTTGATTTTACATCTCAATATCTCAACTTAACATGGGCAAAACAAAAAAATCTCATCCGCCAGTTTTTATTTTTGTATTTTTAATTGGCAGAAATGGGCTTCTTAACACTATTTATGTTTACATTTTAGAAAATGTTCAGTCATTTTAGAATATAATCTGCTTTTCATTAACGAGAGAAGATTTCTGCTTTTTTATTTTGCGTTCATGTTGGATGAATGTTTGAGGCTTCGTCAGACAAACTTGTCCTTCTGCTGTAAATCAGTGTCGTCTTTCCTCTGATGATTTCTGTTCCCTGTAATAAACTTTAATAACTAACCTGGCACTAACAGCCCATAATTTCCCCTCAGCTCTGAGGACTCAGTGACAGTTCTGCTATAAATAAACGACACCTCAAAGAGATCGACATGGACGCTGCCAGCTTTGGTCATTTATTAGATTTCTATAAATATCTGCTGTTTTTCCTGAGCGCTGAACTCTGGCTGCTGAGTAAATATTGACTCTGCTCTCAAAGAGGAAGGAGTGTGATGGCGTGTGATGGCGTGTGATGGCGTCCCCGCGGCTCCAGAGAATTTGAAGTCGAAGGTTACGGCGGAGGATTTCGTGTTCATTCGCCGATGCTTCTCATAAGAGCGAAGGCTTCAGATTTATTACACGAGAGTGCGACCTCTCAGAGAGAAGAGCGAGAGCGAAGGACGGGATCAATGCAGAGGAACAGCTCCGCACTCAGAGTGAAAATTAAAACCTGGATGAGAGTTTGGGCTCAGGAGGTCGAGGAGTTTTCAGGTGAAACGCCAGCGAAGGGTCCAACGCAGCGTGTCAGACTCTTCAGAATAAACCTGATCCTGCAGGACGGATGAGAAACACCAAGACACTTCAAACCCTCTTCACCTTTAAAGAGCTGAACTCATTTACAATCCTACTGATTCAAGAAGCTTTAAAGGGCTGTTCCGCAAAATCAATACTGATCCTGGAGACTATAACAAACCAAACAAAACTCCAAGATGTTATGTTGCTGAAAAATAACAGAGATATGAACATAACCCTGTGGTCACTACAGTGGACACCAATTTAAAAGTTATTTACTCCTAAATTCAATAATTCATGTGGTGGAAATTCATATTAGCCTGTGTCAGGATATTTTTATTCTTCTTAGGGCCTGAAAAAACGTTTTCAATTTTTTTTCTAAACATATATATTTTTAAAAGTTATAGACAAACATTTGAGGGTGAAAAGGCTTATAAACTATAAATTATTCAGTGGAATAAGTCACATTTACATTATGCTCATACTGTTTTATGTCAAATGCTGAAAGTGGCAGACCCAGAGTCCATGATTTCCAAAAAAAAGAAAAAAAAAAGAAGAGCCAATTTTCATTAACATATTAACAAGTGTATTAATCAGCAGATAATTCAGAGTTAATGCATACATTTTAAGCATTAGTAAGCATTAGTCGCTGAAAGTGGATGACCCAGTGTCCATGATTTCCAAAAAAAACAAAAAAAATGGAAAACTTTTTTTAATGCCTTTAGACAAATAAAAACACTCAAGGGAAAAATCCTGACACTGACTTGCATTATTCATGCATCAGAGGGTTAAAGGGAAGACAGATTTAAAGAACTAGCGCAAAAATATCCAAGTTGCTGAAAGTGGGAGACCCAGTGTCCATGATTTCAAAAAAAAAAGGAAGCCAAGTTTTGCTAACATATTAACAAATGCAGTAACAAGTAGGTAATTCAGAGTTAATGAGTACATTTTTAAGCATTAGTAGAAGTTGTATATTGTATTTAGTTATCCTTATGTATGCATTTCTCTGTATTTATTTATACTGTATAGAAGTAAACCTGAACAATGCTTTTAGGAATCCTTTACCGATGATGTTACTTTTGAGTGAATAAATATCAAGTAACAGCTTTTGAATGCATGCACTAATCGTTCTTTAATTCTTTTTGTCTTTTGTTTTCAGACGACGTACTTCTCAAACTTCAAACAGGTGTACACCGCCGGCTACGCCACCTCCCTCATCTCCCTCATATCAGCGATTTTTGTCTTCACTGCGTTCAGGTAAAGTCATGAAGAGGATAAACTGTTAATGAAAGTCACAGCAACTGAATTTAGAGCTTTGTCAAAGAGATAATTAATACCAGTTACTAAATTTATTTGTGTAACCTTGAACCCTGTGAAGTTAAAATTTAAGGGATGTTCCCTGGAAACTTTTGTTTTGTTCGAGACCACCATTGATTTTCTTTGTTTTTGTCTGAGAAGGAGGCATTCGACATGTTGTGACAAGTCATTTTTTGAGACTTCCAGAAAGGAAGAGGTAGAATCAGCCACCTGAACACTTTGAAATCTACCATCTAGATCAATGATTCCCAATCTGTGGTCCGCGGCCCCCTGGTGGGCCACGAAGGTACTGCAAGGGGGCCGCCAAATCATCTCCAAAATAGTTAGATTTTAGTGTGTGTGTGGCAGGGGAGGTTTACATGACGATAAAAACATATTAAATAATGTATTACATGTTAAAAATCAGGCGCGTTTAAAAGGACTTTAACTCTTAATACACCAAATAGCTCCTGTTTTTTTTTTTTTTTTTGCTTCCGTCACATTTTTAACTCACCATTTTCCTTTACAAAGTGAAGTTCTGCTCCTCTATAGGTTCAGAAGAAATTCAAAGGTTTTTTCAAGTCTGTTCATCATTTAAGGCTTTATTTTTTTAACAGAATTTAATTAAAGTGAACAGTTGATTTTCTGGGAATTTTCAAAGCGGACATGAGAATCAAGGCAATGTTGATGAACTTCTCGTCTTTTTTGCTCTGTTAAGGCACGTTGTTGACCTCACGATGCATTCAGGTACTCCGGAAACTTGAAAATCTGACAGTTTTGCAAGTTTTTTCAGCTTTTGGATTGGACAAATGGTTTGTAAATGCCAGTCATTTAAAAATAAGGTCGTTTTTTTTCCTGCAGATTTGGTATCCTAAGGGTTCAACATCTTCAAATGTTCATATATTTAATAAGAAAAGTGCCCCGAAAGCATAAATGGCTTCTGTTTTTATGGGGTCGGAGATCGGCGGCAAAATTTTTTGAGACTTTAAAGTGGGCCCTGTTTTGGAAAAGGTTGGGAACCACTGTTCTAGATAATTTGTTGAATGCCGTGGACAAATCTAAAAAAAAGTGCCACATTGTAGGGCTGAACGATGGACAAAATTTTATATCTCGATATCAATGCAAGATATCTAGATATCGATACGATACAATATGACTCTGGGAATAGAGGAAACTGAGCATTTATCGGGAAAATAAAAGCATCATAATACAACAGGACGTGTAAAGTGGGGTTCATTCATTAGAGCTCACTGTCAGTCACCAACATTAACAGAAAGTCTCCAATAATCATGTGACTGTCTGAGCTTTTCATGCAGGGGGAGCTGGGAAATCTACACAGCTGATGTCTACAATATTGGGATATTAATAGCTGGAATTTTCATGTCTCGTTATATATCATTGAAAACCTTAAGACCAGCTGTAACTGTGTTGTGTTCATTGAAGTAATTTAACATCTCAGACTTTTCATTCAGTACAGGAGTCATGACTTAAAAATGTTGATATTTCACCGTTTGACACTGGACCTGTGGTTGTTTTCACGATCTGCCAAAATCTTTTAGGGTCATTAAGATTTTTTGGATGTTTCTGAGAGGTAAAACTCAGACTTGGCTGAGGATGGTAAACAAAGTTGAGTTTGATGGATGGTTATCTCAACCTAACTATTTTACTTCACTTGTGTTTTTGAAGTTTATGACGTTTATTTTTCCCATCATGATTCAAAGCAGCACAGACCAAACTCATATTGTTGTATGATTTATTTTCTGAGCCTCCAGGTGATGAATCTTGAAAATGAACTCACGCTGCGTGTTTGAAATTCTTCCTTTTGATCGATAAATCAATTCTCCGCTCCGCAGGAAGTTTCACTGCACCAGGAACTACATCCACATCAACCTCTTCTTCTCCTTCATCCTGAGAGCCAGCGCCGTCTTCATCAAAGACGGCGTCCTCTTCGCCGACGAAAACCTCGACCACTGCTTCATGTCGTCGGTGAGTGTTGAAGATGTTGCTGGATAAGTGTCAGACTTTCAGATAAGAAAAAGAAAGTAAGACAGACGTGAAAGGGAATGACTTCTGCGCTTCAGCAGAGCTTATTATCTCAGAGAGCGGGAGAGAGGGGGGGGTCGAGAGTGAGGGGATCCCTCTGAGGATTAACGATGAGAGTCTCTCTCTTCCTGTTTTTCTGCCTGAAGTGAAGCTGAGAGTCTCTCATGTTTGACCAGGTTCAGTGTGAGACTCTCACAGGTGAAAATGACCGTCATCGTGATGAGACGATGAGAGGAAACTGATATGAGCAAACTAAAAACAGAAATGATCAACAGAGCAGGAAACAACTTTAACATTCAGCCAGTATTTACTCCTATAGAGAGAGACTTTAAAGCCTTTAATAAGTCTGAGGAAGATCAAGAAAGAAAGATTTAAAGCTGATGAAAATCTAAAGACCAGGTGAAAAATAGCACAAATTTTCAGTTTGGTGTTGGATTTTTTTAGAAAAGTTTTTATTGGTGTTTTGAAGTGCAAAAAGGAGAAATGAGAGTAACACTAGAGGTGGGCGGATCGATCCAAAATATTGATATATCGATACCAACGTTGGTATACATTCACACTAACCTCCTGGAAACACTCACATCACATTTTTTTTAATCAACTTTTATTTTTATTTTAAGGGTTCTCCAAGTTTTTCTTAGCTGTGCTCTTCAAGTTTGATCTTGAGGTCTCACTCCCATTTCTTCTTTTTGTATTTTGAAACTATTTAGACACTTTTTATGATCCAACAGTATGTAATATGACTTTGTCCAAATTTTCAGTTGCTCTTAAGATTTTGATCAGGTGTGAACGTCTTAGAGCAGTTTGAACACAGCGTTAAAAAAGCTATTTGGCATTGACAGAGAAGATTGGGCAAAATTTAATAGCTAATGTGGCTCCGTTTAAAAAAAGAATCAAAAGAGTTTATAACAGTATGAGATTTATCGCCAAGAAGCATTTTTACAACCAGGACACAAGCCATCAAACACACACTTCCTCACTCTTTATGTTCAGTGTATAATTTCATCTGATTTAGAACATTTCTCAACAAGATTATTAAGATAAAAACTAAAAATAAAAGGCAGCACAGATAAAGAATTCAACCCCAAAGGACATTTTTTACAGGAGGCGTTAAATAACACTCGTAAACATCATCCTCCTCTTTAAAAACACGTCCTCAGACCTTTGACTCTTTCGTCTGGTGTCCTTTTTGACCCTGCAGACGTCCTGTAAATCAGCCGTGGCGTTCTTCGAGTTCAGCATCTTGGCGAATTACTTCTGGCTGCTGGTGGAGGGCATGTACCTGCAGACGCTGCTGGCTCTCACCTTCGTCTTCCAGAAGAAATTCTTCTGGTGGTACATCCTCACCGGCTGGGGTGAGCTGGAAAAGAAATTCCTCTCCTCTTTTTCACTCTGACCGTTTGTTACAACCGGGTCTTTCTCTCTCTTTTTCTGCCTCTCAGGTCTCCCT
Source organism: Thalassoma bifasciatum (assembly GCA_008086565.1). Lineage (NCBI taxonomy): Eukaryota > Metazoa > Chordata > Actinopteri > Labriformes > Labridae > Thalassoma > Thalassoma bifasciatum. Next base: position 11,025 of record RPOG01004031.1, on the reverse strand, counting down.
ACGACGATCATCACGGTTTGGATTCTCATGAAGAACTTCTACGATAACACGGGGTGAGTTGGTGCAGCAGACTGTGGAATAAAACGTCCCACAAAAACAAAACTAATGGAACAACTTTCAGATGCAGGAGCATGAAATTTGTTTTTTGTAGCCACCAGAGGAACAGGTCTCAGTCAAAAACTGAAGCTGCATGGAGCTTTTATGTTGGAGTGAGTCTATAATTAAAGGTACATTTCAGGTGTGAGTCTGTTTGAATAGTTTATGCCTGGAATGCACTAAATTCATCAATAAACATGTTTAACCCTGTGGTGCATAGTGTTCACTACAGTGGACACCTATTTAAAACGTATTTACTCCTAAATTCAATAATTCATGTGGTGGAAATTCATATTAGCCTGTGTCAGGATATTTTTATTCTTCTTAGGGCCTGAAAAAATGTTTTCAATTCTTTTTTCCAAACATATACGTATTTTTTAAAAATGTAATGCACAAAAATTTGAGGGTGAAAAGGCTTATATACTATAAATTATTCAGTGATAAAAAGGACGAAAGAGAGTTAAAATATTTTGCAAAGCATTAAAAAAAGATTATTCATGAAATTACCAAAAAGAAGTCAAACAAAAAAAAAGTCATGTTTACATGAAGTTCACACTGTTTTATGTTGAATGCTCTGTTACAAATATTTGGAATAAAAAAATGACATAATATGACAAATAAAAACACTCAAGGGAAAAATTCTGACAATAGCTTTCATAATTCATGCATCAGAGGGTTAATATAAGATGAATTGTTAAATATTTGAATTATAAAAACAATAAATGATTCATTATTTTGTCAACTTTGTGACGGACAAAAGTTGCAAGTTTGTAAAGTTGATATGTCTATTCCAATGATTCCCAACATGTGGTCCGCGGCCCCCTGGTGGGCCACGAAGGTACTGCAAGGGGGCCGCCAAATCATCTCCAAAATAGCTAGATTTTAGTGTGTGTGTGTGGCAGGGGAGGTTTACATGACGATAAAAACATATTAAATAATGTATTAAATGTTAAAAATCAGGCGCGTTTAAAAGGACTTTAACTCTTAATACACCAGATAGCTCCTGTTTTTTTTTTTTTTTTGCTTCCGTCACATTTTTAACTCACCATTTTCCTTTACAAAGTGAAGTTCTGCTCCTCTATAGGTTCGGAAGAAATTCAAAGGTTTTATCAAGTCTGTTCATCATTTAAGGCTTTATTTTTTTAACAGAATTTAATTAAAGTGAACAGTTGATTTTCTGGGAATTTTCAAAGCGGACATGAGAATCAAGGCAATGTTGATGAACTTCTCATCTTTTTTGCTCTGTTAAGGCACGTTGTTGACGTCACGATGCATTCAGGTACTCCGGAAACTTGAAAATCTGACAGTTTTGCCAGTTTTTTCAGCTTTTGGATTGGACAAATGGTTTGTAAATGCCAGTCATTTAAAAATAAGGTCGTTTTTTTCCTGCAGATTTGGTATCCTAAGGGTTCAACATCTTCAAATATTCATATATTTCATAAGAAAAGTGCCCTGAAAGCATAAATGGCTTCTGTTTTTATGGGGTCGGCGATGGGCGGCAAACTTTTTTGAGACTTTAAAGTGGGCCCTGATTTGGAAAAGGTTGGGAACCACTGGTCTGTTCCATGGACGTGAAATGAACCCTGAATTATAGAATCACTGGTTGGTTAATTGGAGCGTTAACAAGCTGCTTTATGGACTTTTGTTGCTTTGCAGAGAAGCACAAATGGTTAATTTAAATCTAGCACATTTTGATTTCCACTTCTATCTCATGTGATTGGCACAGCTTGAATCTTTTTCCAATACCAACCCTGGAAATAGGCCCAAAAACATGGGTAGGAAAATTACTTCTGAAGCCTTTTTCTTTATGTTACTGTACGTTGTCATGGTAACATGCTTATAGATATGTATATTTCAAAATACAGAAATTGCACAGCTGTATATCTAGACTTTTAAGTGTAAAAAAATTGTACAAGTAACAGGTTAACGAGCTGCATACAAAGCCAAGCAAAATTTATGACTTGAGTCAAAACTCCCATGTCACTGAACACTCTGGGGAAAAATATTTTGAAGAAAACAGATATTTCAGGAAGTTATTTTCCAAACGGAAAAAGTTTTGGTCTATCAGGGGACTTTTTTTTTTTGTTTCTTTTCCCTGGTGTGATTTTGAGACATTTGGTGTCATTTTCTCCCCATTTTCTGCTTTTGCACCGACCCTAAACTTTGTAAAAATGACACCAGACGAGAAGTGACAGTGAATCTTGGTCGTAGCATCAGTGATGTTTTTCTCCATCAGGGAGACGCTGAGCCGTCGTGTTCCATGATGAGATTTTCGATATTGTGCTTTTGTGACCGTCGTGTTCGTCTCAATAACCTGTTTGTGTGTCTCAGGTGCTGGGATGACACAGATGTGGCCTTCGTCTGGTGGATCATAAAAGCTCCAATAACAGCGGCTCTGCTGGTGAGTGCAGAGAGGCCACAGTGCAGCGCAGCACGGCGCGGGGGGGATATTGAAGGATTATCAGGATCCTGTTTACTGTTCTTTACATGAGGAGCAAACAATAACAAAAGACGGATTCTGGTGTTTTGTGTAACAGCTCGATTGTTCCCCGTTGTGTGAGACACGTCTGAAAAGGAAGGATTTGTTTCAAAAGCAGCACTTAATGAGCTCTGGATAATCCAAAAACATGACTGAGTGGATGTCAGAGCAGAGCTTGAGGGGCTCGTTCAGACATCGATCAGGAGAGTCAGCCACTTCGCTTTGTGCTCGAGTAGAAATACGAGGTGCTAATTCCAAAGAGGAGACGTGTCTTTGTTGTGCTTTCTGTTTTATTTGCGTCACGTTTTGTTTGTTTGTTTGTTTCAGGTGAACTTCATCATCTTCATCAATGTGATCCGTATTCTGGTGCAGAAGCTGAGGTCGCCTGGTGTTGGAGGGAACGATACCAGTCACTTCAAGTGAGAAAAACCTTAAAACCTCAACGTCATGTCACAACGATGACTCTTAGGGTCTGATTTAGCCGTGTGAAATACTGAAAAACTAATCCAAAAACCAAGTAAATACAGGGCTAGAATCACTTATATCAATACCAAGGTTCCTACACATCCTTAAAAAGTCTGAAAACATTTTAAAATCATTAAAATGTTAAATTCTGGTCTTAAATAAATAACCCAAAGGTCTTAAATTTGTCAGGGTAGGATTTGTTAATGTTTTATTAGTTTTATTTTTTTTTTGCTGGACTTTTCACAAAGGAGATTTAGAGTGAAAACTGTCTTACCAGCTGCTGATATAATTTATCTGCATATCAACCAATGAGTAACTTTATGTTCAATAAACGGGTCAATGACAAAAAGAGGGTCTAAAAACGTATTTTTTAAAAGTTCTTTGAAAATGGATAAAAACATATTTCTGGGTGAAGAATTATGTTTTCTAACAGATTTCAGTACAACTGGTTGTAAAGTTTCTAAAATCCAAGTAATAAAAAATCATAAAAATTAAACTCGTGGGTTTTTACAGTCCACCACGTTGGTTTATATACTTTTATATAAATATACAAGGACAATAAAAAAGACACACTTTAATAACCGTTCATAGAGAGTTCACAGACATCACTGAGTATGTTTTTCATTTTGTGTGTTTCATTCTTTTATTTGTGAATAAGATAAATAATTTGATGTTAAAATAACATTTCACATTATTACATTGGTTGTTCCACCTGACATGGAAATTGTTCCAGTCACCAATGAAGTGAAAAAACCTTTTTTATCAGTATTTCAGAGAAATCTACAAACTTTTCCACTTGGTCACAAATGTCATTTGGGCTCCTCTGGCTGATGCAGTTTCCTGTTTCCTGTTTTATTCTCTTCACTTTAAAATAAAAGTCTAATGTTACGGTTGCACCACCCTGACATTTGACAAGGTGAAAATTACGGGACAAAAGTTTTTTNCTCAACAGCTTTAAAATTCTTTTTATTTGCAAAGAATGTTTTATTTAAAAAGGTTCAAGCATAAAATAATGCCACTGTATTTTTAATTTCCATTTACAATAACTGACATTCAATTTTTAGAGTTTAATTACTGTGGATACTTGTCAGGACGGTTGCACCACCTGACATTTTGGGGGTTTGAGGAACCAAAACACAAAAAAACATGTTATATTTTAATAGTTTAAAGATGTGTTCAAATAACACAGGTTTCATAGAATAAAGAAATACATGTGATGAAATACTCAATTCATGATGGAAGGAAATATTGCACTCGGACACAAAAAAAGGGGACGTCACGTCATTGACCCGTATATATTTTTATTGTCATTCTTATTTCCATTTCAATCCACTTAATTTTTGAATTATATTTTTTACATTTGTTTTTATTTCCATTTTTATTTATTTTTAATTTTGGCAGTTGTGGTCCTCCATAAGTTTGTACTATTTTGCTCACGAGAGACGCAATCCATGGTTGCACCCCATTATTAGATCAGCATGTGTTTTGTTAGTAAATCAGGCTTTTAGTGAAGTTTTCATCACTTTGTTTTTGTTTACAGGAGGTTGGCTAAATCCACGCTGCTCCTCATTCCTCTCTTTGGGATGCACTACATGGTTTTTGCTTTCCTGCCTGAAAACACCGGAGCAGAGGCTCGCATCTTCATCGAGCTGGGTCTGGGGTCGTTTCAGGTAAAACACGCCTCGCTGTCACTGATGAACTAAAGCTGAGCAAAAGTTTAAGACCTCAGCTCAAAGAAAAAACCTGAAAAATCCCTAAAATAGAAACAAAATTTCCTGTTCTATAACCCTCAGGATCTTATCATAAATTCTAAATGTCTGTCTTTCTGCGTCCAACCTCAGCAGCGATGGCGTTACGTCGTGAGAGGTTTTGATTCTGCAGCTGAACAATCGACCACGTTCAAAGAGAGAAAGATTTTAACACCTTCAATCCAACTGGTCTTAAACTTTCGATCAGCTGATGAACACAATATTTACTTTTCATTGTTGTTTTCAACTCATTTTTTTTGTCTCACTCTCATTTCTAATGTAACTTAGTGCAATTTTTCCAACTGGTTTTAAGATTTTGATTGGGAATGTACAAGTTTAATGTTGAGAGTATTTTCAGAATAAGATTTAAAACTTTCTGGATGCTTCTCTACTCTGAAGGGATTCGTTGTGGCCCTGCTCTACTGTTTCCTGAACGGGGAGGTGAGTTATCACTTTACAACATCTGCATGCTCTTTATTTATTACACAAGTCTTCTGTCACATCATGCTTCAAATCATTGAGTTGTTTTTTAAAATTTCAGACCTTATTCACACTCAGCTATCAACTTATTTTGAGCGACTTTAAAACTTAGCACAAAAAATAAGTAGATCTGTGTTCGTGTATGTAAGTTCTGCTTATGAAAAATTTGCCAAATCCTCTCTGCCACTGCCAAACAGACACAGGAACACATGGAGTCAGAGATGTTTCAACCTAACAGGGATCTTGGGAGCTTTCACAACTACGTCATTTTGTCCAAACTTTTGGACTTTTCTGTTTGGTTCGAACTAAAATGAGAGGAATGAAACCTCCCACAGACCTGAGTCCGGACAAAAAGGGGACCAGGGTTTGGTTCATTATTTTGTAGCTTTATTTTGAAAGGTTCAGACCTTTGTACCAATGACAGGAAATATATACAGACGTCAGATGCTGCCGGCTGAATGACCAATCTCTGAAAACTACAGAGACGTTATTGATGACCACATCACGTAGGTTTGACTGTAACAATTTGTCTGGTAAGAGAAAAACGCTTCTCACCAGGACAGGTAGATAACACAGGCCACCTGACTATTCAAACTAAACCCTCTGCTCCCTCTTCAATCAATAAAACAAAAAGAACAAAAAATCCAAATAACAGCTCAGTTTAATGAAATATATTCACCTATGATGTGAAAGGTCTGTTTTCCTCAGTCTGTTTACAATAATGACAGTGTGAAACTGTACCAGACTGTACTAAATGTGAAAAAAATTCAACAAAACACCAAACTTTCAGGTGTGAAAGCCTCCTTAACCCTTTAACACCTGTGCCCTTAAATTCCTGCCTGGACTATTTTGCTTATCTTGACCATAAATTGGTCAAAAAATATCCTGTCAGTCAGTGCCTGGGCCCATTTTTTTCTGGAACACTTTAAACTTTCAATATCTGGTGTCCTTTCCAATTTACTGCATGTTATGTGAGAGAAAAAACACTTTAAACTGAAGAGAAACACAAACAGAGAATTGGATGTTAGAGGTTTAGTGCAGGAAAAAACACTTCAAACAAAAATCGTGAATGAATTTTACAGGATGAGCTGAAAACTGGAACATTAACAAACATATGTACACTGACGTTTATGAGATTTTTTTCTCTTGTATTGAAAGATTCACTGGATCCTCCAGGATCTCAGATCTTGTTTTTCTCTTTGCACAAAATCCAATGAAGGATTTTCTCCTCTTCTTAACAGAAAAACGTAAACCAGAAGTAAAGGAGAAAGATATTCAGCCACTCATGCGTAATGTACAATACAAACACGGAATGGTACAGTATTTATGAAGACTAGCAAACAATAAAGCCTCAAATAACACTCACACAGCAAAAATAAGACTTGAAACACATTTCTGAGACTAAAGAAAGACTTTACACGCGAAGCGTCACAGACACGTTCTGGTTTACAGGACAAACTGAGGACGTTACCGCGTTCTAAAGCGGTTACTACGTAACTTCAACATTGAAATTCGTTCATAACTTACAGATAAGACTCAGTGCATCCGTGTTTATTTTTTCAACAGCTTTCTTGTAGTGCATTTGAAATGGAAAGCTGTCTTACCGGACAGGTTGCTACTGTTTCTATTTTTAAGAAATCTAAATTTTGCAGTTTTTGTTTGCATGGACAGCTGAATTACGGTCTAAATGGATAGATCAAATCAGTATCTTCCAAACTAGAAGTGAGTCCACACAACATGTCTAAAGGAGCCACCGAGCGTGTCTGGTTGGCCAATCAGGATATTTTGGGTTGTGTTGCAGAAAGACTTTATGCGCTCTTTTACGCGCCGACACATCCGTCGTTAAGGGGTTAAAGTCTGTGTGTGTTTCCAGGTGCAAGCCGAGCTGAAGAAGAGGATCTGGAAGTGGCAGACTCAGAGTTACCTGAGCTACAGTAAACGACGGCGTACGCTCTTCACAGAAAGCAGCACCATCACTCAGATCTCCGTCCTGGATAAATCCAGCCCCAAAGACCAGCTGACCTCAGAGATCCCCACCCCCACGCCCAACAACGTGTCCGCTGTGTGAGGAAAAACTCAAACTTTCCGTCCTGTGTCACAGCGAAAACCTGATAAAAACCTGAACCACAAGGCCTGATCCCTGAATGTCTGAGGTACTTCTGTACTTTCTACGCTACAAAGCATTTGCAGAATCCCTGGAGGGCTGCCACATTTACCCATGTTTACTGAAATCAGACTTTATTTTCTTCAACCCTACATGTTTTCCTTCTGATTCCCATGATGGTAATTATTTCTCACCTCACAGGCTTTTGTCAGAGATGTCAAGGCTTCTATCGTAGGAAGGACTTTGCTTTCAGGTCTGCAGACACAAACTCTTCTCACAGCTGTATCTAGAGTTAGGAGTTAACGATAACGTATTTACTTATCAAAACATGTGCACTGTTTCTCGTGATTCAGTGTCACAAAACCAGAAGATGAAATGACAGGTAGGGAGATGGGGAAATAGAAAGAAAGGCAGACATATTTTTGGAATATATTGGTGAAAATTTGAGAAATTCAACCCATTTTTTTCCAAACACAGCCGTCCCTCTGTGTGAACATGCTCCCGAAACAATAACTGAGTCACTTTTGTTGGTACTTAACACCTTTTTTCTGCTTCTCTCGGGACTAAAGGCCTCAGAAGGAGTTTATTATCACTGGACCCACATTCATAAAATATTTTAACATCTTAGATCCCACCTTATGCACGTGCTGCTTCTTGATAATGAAGACATTTATTATATATTTTACCTCATATAGATTAAAACCTTGGCACCATTTTAGGGCCACATAAAGTTCAAAGAATTACTTTTGTTTTGCTTCAATAAATCTCCTGATTGGAAGCTCTTTTTTAATATAAAACTCATCAATATTTAGTCGAAGGTACAAAAAGTACTCCCATAAAAACTGGCTGTAAAATGGCTCAACAGCGCCCCCTTCAGTTTTCTGAAAATCCAGCCACAAGAGTAGTTTTTACTTACAAATATGAAAATTAATTGGTGGATTAGTCACATCAGAACCTATAAAACAGTCTCTAATCGCCGTGATAAAAATCGAACAGGAAATAAGCCATTTTAATTTGCATTTCAAAATAATGCTTTTTTTTTTTTTTAACCTAAAACTAGAATCCACTATTCAACCATTTACTCCCAAATTTGGTCAGTGTGTTGCGAACATTTAGTCAACCTGATATAATCTTTAAAGCAAGTGAAAGGATGTCAAAGTTGGATGATTTTTTTTTTTTTTTTTAAACCAGCCAAACACCATAAATTTGTTAAAGCGTTTAACAAAGTACATTTCATTTTCTCTAAGTTTTAGACTTATGATAACCGTCCCAGAGTGAACACAGCCAAATACAAATATCACAATATCAATAAATCACCCATGGTCATACATTTGTCTCTATTTGACACTGAAAATAGTTTTACATTTTTCCTACAGGGTTTTACGCTGCTTGGTCAAAAAGAAACAGGTCACACTCTAATAATTAGTTGGACCACTTTTGTTTAGATAAGCTTCTTCAATGTTAGAAGATTTATTTCCATCCCGTGTTGTGTTAATTTTTCACCAAAATCTTGTACTGATGATGGGAGAGTTCATCATTTCACCTGCCTTTCTTCTTACCCTGATGCGCCCATCACTCCGGAACAGGGTAAATCTGGACTCATCAAACCACATGACCTTCCTCTATTCCTCCCGAGTCCAATCTGTATGCTCTCTAACAAACTGAAGCTTGTTTTTCTTTTTTTTCTAACTGATTGGTGTTTTTCTTAAAGCTACACAGCTGTTCAGTCCCAATCCCTTCAGTTCCCTTTGCATTGTGCAGGTGGAAATGCTTGATTTGATTTGGCCAAATGTGTAACATTTTTTCCTCTAGGAAGATGATGATTCCCCACCATAAAATTTTTAACACTTCAAAACCCAATTTTAGTCATTTCTGCATCAATCTTCTTAGATGTTTCCTCTGCTTAATGCCAATGATTTGAGCCTTCTTAAACAGACAAACATCTTTTCCACGATCACAGGATGTTTCTTTCTCCATGGTTAAGAAATGAGAAGTTACTCATTGCATCAGCTGGAGTTAAATAAGTCGTTACCAGCTGAAACATAATTGTTTGTGCAGTGATTATCCAATAGGAGGCTTCTACCCCAATGATTCCCAACCTATGGTCTGCGGCCCCCTGGTGGGCCACGAAGGTACTGCAAGGGGGCCGCCAAATCATCTCCAAAATAGCTTTAACTTCAATGATTTCAATTATTTTAACATTTTAAAACACACTGGATGGCAGACTCTCCCATTTTACCAGTGCTTTCAATTCTTCACATTTAACCCCAAAACATCACTTTTCATTATGATTTAGAGCAATGATTCCCAACCTGTGGTCTGCGGCCCCCTGGTGGGCCACGAAGGTACTGCAAGGGGGCCGCCAAATCATCTCCAAAATAGTTAGATTTTAGTGTGTGTGTGTGTGTGGCAGGGGAGGTTTACATGAATAAAAACATACTAAATAATGTATTAAATGTTAAAAATCAGGCGCGTTTAAAAGGACTTTAACTCTTAATACACCAAATAGCTCCTGTTTTTTTTTTTTTTTTTTGCTTCCGTCACATTTTTAACTCACCATTTTCCTTTACAAAGTGAAGTTCTGCTCCTCCATAGGTTCAGAAGAAATTCAAAGGTTTTTTCAGGTCTGTTCATCATTTACGGCTTTATTTTTTAACAGAATTTAATTAAAGTGAACAGTTGATTTTCTGGGAATTTTCAAAGCGGACATGAGAATCAAGGCAATGTTGATGAACTTCTCGTCTTTTTTGCTCTGTTAAGGCACATTGTTGACGTCACGATGCATTCAGGTACTCTGGAAACTTGAAAATCTGACAGTTTTGCCAGTTTTTTCAGCTTTTGGATAAGACAAATGGTTTGTAAATGCCAGTCATTTAAAAATAAGGTCGTTTTTTCCTGCAGATTTGGTATCCTAAGGGTTCAACATCTTCAAATATTCATATATTTAATAAGAAAAGTGCCCCGAAAGCATAAATGGCTTCTGTTTTTATGGGGTCGGAGATGGGCCGCAAAATTTTTTGAGACTTTAAAGTGGGCCCTGATTTGGAAAAGGTTGGGAACCACTGTTCTACCGGTTTGTTTAGTTAAACTCAGATGGTGACTTTTTTTTGTTTGGTCAGGCAGTGTAACTCCACCATAATGATAAACCTCTCACACACAGTGTTCGCTAAATTAGCCGCACTTTCATAAAAGATGCAAATGCGCCACCTTTACGTCACTTTCACCTTTCATGTTCACTTAATGCCGACGGTGTCTTGAATGTTTGTAAAATTGAACCACGGGACAGAGAAGAATCTTTGTCCAAACTCATTTAAAGCTCCTGTAAGGAACTCTCAGGGTGCAAGGATTTGGCGCCCCCCTGTGGACAAAAGCAGTATCCTTGCTGAATTTGCAGCTTGTAGTCGTGGTTCTATGGTGTGAAATAAATTGAGGCAGTGCCGCTAGCATTCTGTTAGCTTTCTTGTTTGACGTCTGTATCCCAACGCGGGGGCGTGAAGTTAACTAATCCTCTCTCTGATGGTCTGCTTTGCTGTTTTGAGTCATAAAAAGGCCTCAAGGTTTATTCCAGCCTGTTTTATAAGCATAAAAACCTCCTCACAGGAGCTTTAATAGACCGTGCCCGGGCTCTGCATGCAACATGTTGCACAGTGCGC